>CABHPH010126549.1:20309-40460 GCA_902168325.1 Peromyscus nudipes | reverse complement strand
ATAAAGAACTCAAGAAACTAGACATCAACAAACCAAACCATTCAACTGAAAATGGGGTACAGATGTAAAGAGAGGTTTTTCAATAGAGGAGTCTCAAATGGCTGAGAAACACTTAAAGAATGTTCAATATTCTTAGCCATCAGGGAAATGCAAATCAAAACAACTTTTAAAGTCCATCTTACACCAATCAAAATGGCTAAGGTCAAAAACCACAAGTGACAGCTCATGCTGTCAAGGATGCGGAACAAGGAGAACCCTCCTCCATTGTTGGTGGGAATGCAAACTTGTACAGCCACTGTGGAAATCAATATGTCTGTTTCTCAGAAAATTTGGAATCGACCTACCTCAAGACCCAGCTATACTACTCTTGAGTATATACCCAAAAGATGCTCCATCGTACCACAAGGATACTTGTTTAGCTGTTCATAGTGGCTTTATTCATAATAGCCAGAAACTGGAAACAACTGAAGAATGGATAAAGAAAATGTGCTATATTTTCACACTGGAGTATTACTCAACTGTTAGAAAAAAAAATGACATCATGAAATTTGCAGGTAAATGGATGGAATTTAGAAAAAAAGAAAAGCACTCTGAGTGAGGCAACCCAGACCCAGAAAGACACACATGATAAATACTCACTTATAATCTGATACTAGCTGTTAAGTAAAGAATAATCACACTATAATTCACAGACTCAGAAAAGCTAAGAAACAGGGAGGGCTTTAGGGAGGATGATGAATTTCCCCGGAGAAGGGGAAACAGCATAGATTTTGCAGGTGGACAGTGGTGGTTGGGCATGGGAATAGGAGGGATCAGGTGGGGGAGGGAGTGAAGGAGGAAGAGAGTACTGGGAGAGATGAGTGGAGTTGAGGAGTATTTAGAGGGTGATGTGGAAACCTAGTGCAGTGGAAATTTCCTGGAACCTATGAGGGTGACCCTAGTGAGGACTCCTAGAAATGGAGGATATGGAGCCTGAACTGGCCATCTTCTGTAACCTGGCAAGGCTTCCAGTGGTGGGACTGGGACCCCAACCCAGCCAGAAAACCTTCCACCCACACTGGTCTTGTCTGCAAAATGTGCTGAAGCAATTGTGGGAGTGGCCAAACAATGACTGGTCTAACTTGAGGCCGAAGCCACAAGCCATGAGAGGGAGCCCATGCCTGACACTGCCTGGATGGACAGGAATTGGAGGCTAGATGTCTCAGAATCAAAAAAGACTGACTCTATATATATACACATACACATACACATACGTATGCATGTATGTATATGTATTCTGCTATACTCATAGATTGGTGCCTACCCTCAGTAATCATCAGTGAGGCTTCCTCTGGCAGCTGATGGGAGTGGATACAGAGACCCTCATCCAAACACTAGGCAGAGCTCAGGGAATCTCATGGAAGAGGGGGAGGGAGAATTGTAGGAGCCAGAGGAGTCAAAGGCTGGCTCAACAAGAAGGAAACTATACCCGGCATAGGAAACCTTGCCAACTACTCAGGTCTTGTGAAGTCATGGATCTTGGAGGAGACCTACAACTGTCACTTTACACAACCAGCATAATCCCCGACTACAATCTAAGCATTTGTCCTTATGCCCACAGATAAGTGTAGTCCTCACCCTTCATCAAGGAAAATTCTTTTTGTAGCAAATAGATTTAGACCATTGCAGAAGACCACTGTCAATCAAAATGCAGCATTGTGGAGCCCAGTTTCGATGGATACATCTACAGAATGTCTCCTGCAGGCAAGGCTCAGGGAACATTGCAGAAGAGGAGGCAGAAAGATGGCATGGGTAAAAGGATCAGGAATTTGCTGTGTGATTGTGTCTCCTAGTAATGTCAGAAGCTGTATCCATAAAATCGCATTAACATAGTTTCCTAAACATAAGCTGAACAAGGAAAACAATAGATATGCCAAAGGGGATGAGGGACAGCCCATGAGGCCTCAACCCCACTCCCCCAAAACTATAGAAAACAGAGGAAAGCTGGAAGCAGGAGAAGTGACCTTCCCCAGGAAAAAGCACACCACCAATTTGTGGTCCAGGGCCAAACTTTCAGTCCTGGAAGCATACATACAAGTAACATTATACAGACTGAGCATTATATTTAGAACTATGTACATACATACATACATACACACATACATATATATGTATACATACATGCAAGCATGTAACAACAGTCAATGAAAAGGAGGCCATGGATTTGAAAGACAATAATAGGGGTATATGGGAAGGTTTGAAAGGAAGAAAGGAAGGGAGAAATGAGATAATTATAGTATAATTTGAAAAATAAAAGAAATCATTTAAAAGAGATCAATCCAAGCATGGTTACCAGTTCCTGCTTTTGCCTGTGCTGCCCATGACTGACAAGAAGGAATTGAGAAGTCTTGGCCTCCATAGCCACATCATAAAAAAGTGTTCAGACATACCATTCAGAGATTAGGCAGGGAGTGTAAGGAGCCCACGGAAACCTGGGTTGTTTCCCCAGGCACATACAGAACATTTCTTAAAGAAATTCTGGAAAACTTAGAGCTCTCAAACACTTCATGTAATTACAGAGAGCAGTCAATAAAAGAAATGTATATTTGTGACAAGGGGAAAAAAAGAACAGCCTGTCAAAGCATGTATTTTTTTTATTGAGACTAACAATATTCATGAAAACTGAAAGAAATCCTAGTCGCTTATTTCTTTCCATGCCTATTTATTACTAGGATAGAGTATAACTCTTGAATGTAGTCCAGAAGCTGGAAGCCCGCCTGAGGTTTCCCTCTGTACTCAGAATACACCTCTTTGGTGGCATTTTATTATTAGAAGAGGTTATATTTATGTTTTTCTTCATAGTATTTACTTTTATAAAGAACATTGTGTGAACACATCATATTGTGCTCTGTGAGATGATTTTCTCATATAATCCTATTCAAGCATGGTGAGGTTTACTTTTTGGTTTTGCTTAGTTTGAAGCAGGGTCTGTGTGCAGCTCAGGATGGCCTCAACCAATTTCTGTAGTCTAGCATAGCCTATGAGCTCTTAATCTAGGATCATGGTGCTAGGTTTATAGATGTAAACCACCAAGCTGGGCTTTGAAACATTGTTTTAAATTATATAAACCTCTTTTCTTAGTTTCAGAAAAATACAATGTATTATGTACATTTAATATTATCCTCTCTGTCTGGCAGGACACTATATTCTTGTTCTGCTCCTTAGATTGTGTTTTCCTTACATATTAGAATTACATATCCAAACTGCATGATAAAAATAACCATCAAGTCAAATATTGGTAGTTGTTTTGGCCCCAGTGTGCATATGATCAAGAAACATGCATGTCACCCCAGTACTTGAAATGAACTCTGCAGTTGTAGAAAAATTTGAATTCTTTCTCATTTAGGTGCATTATAGTCTAGCATTGTATTATGTAGCCTTATTTTTAAATACTATGTAAATTACTATATGTGGATCTGGTTGATCCAGAAGAAGTCCATGGTGTGTCCTAAAATGCATTCCTTTTATTTTTCATCTCAACTTCTCCTTCCGGAAGCCCCAGTTTGAGTATGACCCATATTCTTTTCCCATTGTGATAATGTGTAATCTCATTCTAACAATCACAAACTAATCATTCAAAATTTGAAAATATGAGCCAAACATGGGGAAAGAGTCTGTTTTGGGTATAGTGTAAATACTAATGAATGTTTTTCTTCTTGGAGGTTTGAGTTTTAGAATGCCATACTTTAGAACTATTACTATCTTTTCTATACAATTAGAAGAAGCCATGTTAAACAGAGGCAAAAAGAAGTCAGTAAGGCTGAGAAGCCCTTGAAGAAAGTCACTAACACCATGGTGTATCAGTGAGCAAGAGGACATGTTTCTAACAAGGAATAGGGTAGCCATCGTGGCTTGGTGCAAACTCTCTCTGCATCCATGGGTCAGATTACTATGCTGACTTCTTCCCCTTTCAGGGAAGAAAGCTTAAAATTAACATTAGGATTTAAGAGACTTAAAAATTCACTGCTATTTATGTGCCTGCAATGGAAATATAGGTAATTAAAGACTGTTTCATGAATATATTTTCTTATTGATTTTTTCCCTAGGTCTACTCAGTCACTGAATATTATAATGATGGGGTTTTGTAAAAACTTGCCTTCAGTGCACTGTGTACTACAGCTCCTCAGAGGTTTATATCATATATCGTTGGTATTTCTCCAGACTGGAAATGTAAGTTTCTAGTCTCCACCATGTTCTTATATTCTGAAGATTGATTACTATAATAGATGTCTTGATAAATCACATGAAAGTAACAGTGGCATAAGGTATGTCCCGTTCAACATTACCCCTTTCCTGTTTCATGATCCTTTTCTGCATAAGTGAGGAAATGTACATAAGCATCTACCTCATCTAAAAACTATAAGCTATCCTTTGTTATTCTCCTACTGTGTTCCTGGAAAAGAGAAAGAAAGTAAGGCATTCTATATTTAAAAGATGTCCAGTAGTATAGATGGCAGATGTTTAGAAACAGGGAACGGAAGCAATGGAGAAAGGGGCGTGGTTTTGACCACTGGGTTGAATAAATGGATGAACTGAAAACATATTAACCATAATATTCAGTGAAGAATGAGAAAACAGATTTTGGAAATTACTTACTTCAGTCTGTGATGTACTGAGATTGTTATAGTTGAGAAAAATCAGATGAATACCTCTAGAAAAAAGCTATGCATCCTGCATATGAATTCTTGGATAGCAAAATAAAAGCTGTGCAATAGTAAGTGGCAGTTGATCAACGGTATGTGTATCAAGAAGAGAATGTGTGAGATTGACACCATGAATAGTATCAAAGTGTCACTGAAAATATATTGTCAGCATAGGAAAAAAATAAAGAAACATAATATTTGGAGAGTCATGAATGACAGAAACATCTACAACTGAAAATAAGTTGATATTAGATTCTGTACTAGAACTAGGAGTTTAAATGTGGAAAGGAATCTATAAATCCAACACTTAAAACACTTTAGTGTCTTTAATAAGATTACTACAATGGTGGTGGAAGCTAAAGTGTGCTTTGAATGTTCCATCAACTAAATGTAATACATTTCTAACACATTCAGGGAAGCATATCATCAATTATCTTTCTTATTTTCCCCTTTCTTTTCTGTGCCAGAGAACAAGAACACATAGAGATATGGACAGTGGCTTAGTGCAGTGTACTTTATCCTTTGTTACTTGCGTTAAAAGTAACAGCACAAACTGGAAAGTAACACCAGACTTCTATGTTCCCAGCCTCAAGCTAAGACCATAACTTTCATTTCTCTCTCCAAGGGGTCAATAAATCTCAAATGGACATGGAAGTGGAGCATAATGCACAGTTGTTTATTTCTAACCAAATAAGTTTAGTTTCTTAGTCTTTGGTTTCATGCTTGAATAGTAGAGTTTAATTATGTTTTAACTATTAGAAATGGTTGTTGCTGTTATATTTTATGGAACTTAGAGTCTAAACAATTCCAAATGACTTACTGTAACAAAAGGGCTATTTGACATTGTGACAACTTTGGATGACAGATTTTAAATAGAGTACTGTCCACTAAATAAAGTCAACATCAACTATATAAATAAGCAGAAATTGATGAGTGAAAAATGTTTATAAGAATTAAGAAAAATCCATGATCTAATCGTGAGAGCTTGGAAATAAAACATTTACTTTGTCTAGTATAAAATCTGTTATATTTTAAATAAAGACAAATGATAGTTCAATTTTCTGGTTACTGTAGGGTTTTTTCCCCCCTCTCTGGTTATCTGCAATAGGAAACCCCACAAGGCCTCAATCCAACACAAAGAACTGTAGGCAACTGAGGACAGCTGGAAATGGGAGAGATGGCCCTCCCCAGAGAAGAGCACACCAATCAGTTGTCTAGCGTCAAGTAGTCAGCACTGAAAACATACATACAAGTAACAGTATACAAACTGAAAGGTTATGTTTAGGAATATATAACATATATACATATTCATACCTGCTTGTACAATTAGTGAGAAAAGAGACCATGAATTTGAAGGAGAGGAGAGAGATAGGGAGAGAAAGAGAGAGAGAGAGAGAGAGAGAGAGAGAGAGAGAGAGAGAGAGAGAGAAAAAGAGGGTAAAAAGAGGAAAGGGAGAAATGTTGTAATTAAATTATAATCTCAAAAATAAAATTAAAAATATTTTAATGGAACAATGACCATTATTTTTCCTCTCTAAAATTTGGTTTCATGACCCTTCATGTCAACTTTCATTACAAATGTAAAACCCATTCATCATACTCCTCAGAATTTAATTTCTGACCCACAGTGAACTTTAAAAGTTCAGGTATCTGGGAAATTGTTCTGAATATTATTCAACAATCAAATTCTAAGTGTATTAGTAAATTCTGGTGTAATTTCAATATGATTACTGAGAGATTGTATTCTATTTCTTAGTACAGTTTACATTTGAAAGTGAACAAGTGAAAAATACTAAATGTTTTGGATGCAAAGTAAAACGATGTTTATCATTGATCAGTAAAAATGCATTTCTTGGATCATAATGGATAATGGATGCACATTATTTATTGAAACTCAGAAGCAAACTAAATAAATAAAGGTTAAAAAGATATACACCAGCAACAGTTAAGATCAAAATACATTCTCATGTATTTACAGTTTAGATTGAATTGTTTTATATTCTTGAAACATATTTGACCTATTTTTTTAAGGCTTTAAGTATTAGTCAGGTTGAATCCTGTTTAACATCACAGATGGACCATTCAATTCCTAATGCAATGTTTAATTCCTTCACATAGTTAGTTTATTTGAAGGCATTAAAGACAGTAATGCATAGAAGAAAACTTGAACCTGAAATAAAACCAAAGTAACTACAAATTGTATTTCATTTCATTTTACCTGATTTTGTTTTACTCTCTCCTATACAAGGTGTGCTGACGGCTTAAATACGTCTTGACATGGTAACTGTGTAGGTGTTAGTGTACAGGTGTTCCTACTTTTTTGCTATGTGCGCGCAGGACAAGCACCAAGTGGAATAAAAAAAAAAAACATGGAAAACAGCCGTGATTCGAAGAAACAAAAGAAATAGCAAAATAAGGACTTCTATCAAAGTCACGATATTTGCGAGTGTTACAGCTCTGAAGGGAAAGGTATCCTATCCTGATTTGTTGGGAAGTCAGGCTACACCTGGAGCTGCAATAGGGCAGCTCTGGAGGGAAAGGTATCCTGACTTGTAGGGAAGTCAGGCTATACCTGAAGCTGGGGTACAGTGGGGGATGATCTCCCCGCAGGATGTAGGAATCCTGCTCTTCTCCAAGAGAAAGCCATTACAGCTGAACTTTTCTCCACAGCCCTCCTTAAGGGAGCTTCCCAGTAGAGCTCTGCTTCTTCTTCCCTCTGGCCCAAGATGTTGCTTCTTCTGCTTCACTCTGCTAAAGGGGAAACCCCTGCTGAAATGTAGCAATCTCCTCCGGCTCCAGTGAAAAGTTGTTACTTTTTTCTGCTTAGCCCCGGAAGGGAATATGTCAGCAAAAGTTCTTCAGTTCTGTGCCAGTGAAAGATCTTCACCCAAAATTCTTCTGAGAAAGAGATTTATTTGGAAGGAGGAATCTAGGAGAGTGGCTGCCTCTGCCAGGGTAGGAAAGGACAGCCCCCAACTGAACAGGCAGAGGGGCTTATATGGGGCTTCTTAGGTACAGAGTTTCTCCAGGGAGGTTTTCTGCTCAGTGATTGGTTGGTTTTGTTGTTCAGGAGCATGTTTGGCTCTGATTTCAGGGCCCAACTGTGTTTCTTTCACTGGTCCTTTTTAGGTTTTGGACTCTAATTTTAGGGCCAGGGTGTATTTCTTTCACTGGCTCTGGTTCTAGGGCCAAAGTGTGTTTCTTTGGTTCTGGGTTCAGGGCTAAAGTGTTTCTTTCACTGGCATGGGTCTCAGGGCTAGGGTGGGTTTCTTGGCCTGGCCCTTTTACTCTACAATATTATGTTCATATTAAAAGGTTCACTCTTCTTCTTACTAAGAAATTTACATCTCAAATGGACATATTTCAGATGTAAAATGGCAGAAAGTGAATCACAGGATGTCACGGATCTTAGCTTCTGATGGCATTGGTTGATATTTCAGTTTAAATGAGAGGTTTGGAGGATTTCTAGAAAAAGCTCCTTGTGTGTCTATTTCAGCACTCATTTGAAAAGGATATTAGATGAGAAAGAACCTCCCCCCACAAAAGAGTCATCTGTATACAGGGAACAAAGCCCACAATGAAACCGACTATTCTGTCGATGCTGTCTAATCAAACTCCGTCCACCTACACTCAGAATCAGCAGCTTTCTCCTGCTGGAGGAGTTTATACACAGATAATGTTGCCACAGCACTGCTGTCTAATGAGAGAGCTAAAGGAAGAAAAGCCAAGGAACTTTGAACAGTGCCTACAGTTGTAAGCACAACTTTTAACTTCTAAAAAGTGTACTCTTTACAATTATCTTGCTTATAGGCTCTTTTGTGAAAGATTTGCTGTTATAACAGGAGCTCGAGATGTGCAGCAAATTCAGAGAAGGAAGGCTCAGGCTTCTTAGCTCCTGTTTATTGGCTTGTTTTTTTCCCCCCATAAACCATCCAAAGCACTCTCCCACCAGTAATAATGTTATTGTGTTTTACACATCATGGGCTTATTATAAAATGCCTTGTGCTGTCCTCAGTTTGTTCATAAACTGCAACTGTTGCTCAGAGTCAAGAGATCAAATTGAGTATTCATTGAAATGAATAAAAAGGAACATTTTAAGTCCTTAGAAGGTGTGTTCTTAATGAGACTAGAGAAGAAATAGAGGCTATCTAAATTTGATTAGAAGCAATAGAAAATAATTAGGTTATCTATCTTACCCAAAGTCTAGATATCAATCTTAAACTAAATTAGAGTTATTAAAAGGACTGAGCTATTTCTCAGGATGCAAAGGAAACTTGAACTGATCCTTAGGAATAGCTGGAAACCATCACAGAAGAACGAGCTTTAAAAGTTCTAGCATGCTCTGGAGTCTCTACTGGAAGGGGCTCAGGCATGATTCTGGAGATAACATGACAGATCCCAATGCTTGTTAACACTTCTTGTTCAGCAGCTATCTTCCTAGAATACCAGAAGGCTTTCTCAAGACAAGGCTCCTTTCAGAGCCTCATCATAAAACTGACAAATTAAAATTACTACTAAAATGTAAGGAATGTCAGAAAACAAAAGCAAAGAACAACCCCAGTGCCGACAGCAGACTGTCTAAACTACATGAGTAGCAGCTTCTTGTAGATGGGGTACACAGCCTATCCAAGAGAGCCTAGGGATACAATCTGTTGAGCCTATCTAAGAGAGCATAACCATTGTTTCCACAGGTCCCAAAGAATCCTTGGAATTAACCGATTTTAATATCTCATTCCTATGAAATGACATGGGATTATAGTTTGGAAGAGCCAGTCTGTCTTAGAGTTCAACTTAATGATTTTAAAACAACTTTATATTTGGGATGAGGGATAAATTCTCCACTGATTTTTCTTTTATCTTTTTATTTATTCTTCTCTCATACAATATATCCTGACCACAGCCTTCACTCCCTCCTCTCCTTCCAATTCCACATTCAATTTCCTCTCTCCCCCAGATCCACTGCTCCTCCATTTCCCTTCAGAAAAGATCAGGCCTCCCAGTTATCAGCCGAACACGACATAACAAGATACAGTAAGACTAGGAACAAATCCTCCTATCAAGGCTGAGTGAGGCAGCCCAGTAGGAGGAAAAGGGTCCCAAGAGCAGGTAAAAGAGTCAAAGACACCTTAGTGCCCCTGTTAGGAGTCCCACAAAACCCCCAAGCTAAACAGCCACAGCACGTGTGCAGAGGACTTAGTACAGAGCCATGCAGGCTCTGTGATTGCCATTTCAGTCTCTGAGCCCCTATGAGCAGTTGGTTACAACCAAGGCTTGCATGCATGCCACTACCAAACTCTTAGAGATATTGTGCCATGCTGATCTTTTTGTGGGTTATAGACTTCATAACTCATTGGGAGTGTCATTTGCTTCCTCCTTTTGAGATCTTAAATGGCACCTCCTGGTCTTTAGGGAAAGAGGCATTCAGGTCTGATCCAGTTCAGGGTCCTCTGGGCCCTGTGTGTGAAGTACATGGTGTCTTCAACACTATGTACCCACTTTCTTCCACCAAGGGCATTACCAAGAGTCTGTAATGTTTTGGGAGTCTCTTAGAGATAACTGACCAACAACTCAAAGAGAGCTTCTCATGGCATGTTATTCTTTATGCAAACATTATGATAGGGTCTGCATTTTAGTGTTCTCAGCCTCAATTGCCTGTGGGTTCTTTTGGGTATCTTTTATACTTAACCTCATGGGGAATTTTTCCAAGTGAAAAATTCCACTCCACAATGGACAAAGAACAATTTCTAATCAGATAATAGAGATAATTTTGTACCTTTGCATTTTCCACGAACATTTCTTGACAGTCATTAAAAGTCACAGCTAAGAGATAGCAATAAGGGCAATTTAGCTCTTCAGAGAAAAGTAGGCATTGCTGACCACTGAGAAAGAAAGTAACTTTTCCATGAGGGTACAAAATGATTTATGTTGAGAGTTTATCAGTATTTCAAATGTCAAGGAGATACTATGCTTCAAAGAGACTTTCAAAAACAAGTAGGAATTTATTTTTGATTGATAGCTTGCTTATTTTTGAGACAGTGTCTTAGCTATGCAGCCAAGGATAACCTCAAACTCACAATCAGAGTACTAGGATTATAGGCAAGCTCAAACAAATGAGAATTTAAATCCTAAATAATGAGAATACTTAAGCCTAAGAACAGTATGTTTAAAACTAAAATTACCTGAAGGATTGGTTGTCCAGGGTTAGATTTAGTCATACTTACTTTCTCTCGGGACATTCACAGAAAAAAAAATACATAAAATAATGAGAGAATGCTTTGGTGAGGAGGAGGGTAGTTTGTGATGATCAGCTGGAAGTGGAAATAATTAGTTGTCAAGAATCAGTCAATTCAAAATTACTCTGTGCTTGACTTTTGGAGAGCATTGTCTCTGAGATTTAACCATGCCACCTCAGTGCCACAGCTATCACTTGCTGTCAAGATCCACATGCCCCAAACAACACTGTCCTGTCTTTAAGATCTGGTGTTGGTCACTCTTATGTCCTATCTTAGTTGCAGTTTCTATTGTTGTGATGAAACACCATGACCAAAGAAACTCGGGAAGGAAAGGGTTTTATTTCATTTTATAGCCTCTAGTCTATCATCCCGGGAAGTGAGGGTAGGAACTCAAGTCTAGAACCTGGAGGCAGAAACCGAATCAGAAGCCACGGAGGAATGCTGCTTACTGGCTTGTTCTTCATGGCTTGCTTAGCCTGTTTTCTCATAGCACCCAGGACCATCAGCTCAGGAATGACACAACCCACAATGAGCTGGGATTCCCTACCCTGTGGTGATATTGTGTTCCCCAAAATATTGTGCACCCTAGTAAACTTATCTGGGGTCAGAGACGGAACAGCCACTAGATACAGAGGCCAGAAAATGGTGGCACTCACGCCTTTAATCCTAGCATTCCAGAGGCAGAGATCCATCTGGATCTCTGTGAGTTCAAAGCCACACTGGAAACAGCCAGGCATGGTGACTCACACCTTTAATCCCAGGAAGTGATGGCAGGTAGCAGAAAGGTATATAAGGTGTGAAAACCAGGAACTAAAGCTGGTTAAGCTTTTAGGCTTTTGAGCAATAGCTCAGCTGAGATCCATTCTGGATGAGGACTGAGAGGCTTCCAGTCTGAGGAAACAGGATCAGTTGATGAATTGGCGAGGTGAGGAAGCTGTGGCTGGTTCTGTCTCTCTGATCTTTCAGTGTTCACCCCATACCTGGCTCCAGGTTTGTTTTTATTAATAAGACCCTTTAAGATTCATGTTACACCATCCCATACACACACATCAATCATCATTGACTTTATTGTAGGAGCATTTTCTCAGTTGAGGTTCCCTCTTCCTGTATGACTCTAGCTTGTGTCAAGTTGACACAAGACTATCGAGCACACTTACTCTATAGCTTCTAGGATTGGTATCAGGCACATGGACATTTTAGTATCCATTGATAATATTCTAATTCAATATGGATAATAACTTATGGAATTATCAATACTGCAATATTCAACAAAATGTAAGGGTGTCTCTTCTGTTGGCTCCTTCCTCCCGCTTGTCAAGTACTAGCTACATTATGATTGTCCTCTGTTCAGAGGTAGCTGTATTCTCAGGTGACCTCAGTAAATTCTATCTGAGCTTACACTTGAATAGTCTACTGCTGTTAGTTCTTTGTATCTTGCTTTGTCTTAGAATCAATGGAAAGAGTAATAATGCATTACATCCGGAAACTGAGAAGGGGTGAGAGCAGGAGTCTATTACACTTAACTGCAAGGTACTGACATGCAGTAACTATGTTCCTATTTTTCCTTGTTAAACAATTAGCATACTGTCTGAGTACTTTCAGCTGCCTTCTTGTGTCAATACTTTGTGGAAAAATTCTCTTCTGCATACAAATTTTCTTCACACACCAATATCAGATTTCACTCTCTCCAATACTGATATGGGTTTGTTAAATCAAATCCAAATGCGTGCATGTGATTTCAGGATCTCTTCCAACTGACAAGACATGTTTCACAATTTTAAGTTCTGTCAGAATTAAGCTTCATGCTTGTTGCCTCAAAAAGCCAAATGATAATCAGTGAGAAATACTATGTTTTTATTAAGCATACACTAGAAGTTTATGTGGTATTATAATAACTAGCTGAATTTAACTACTTCACAACATGTATATTTCAAGCCATATTGCATATTTATATATATATATAACTTTATTAGCTAAAATAACTTAACTGAAAAAAAATATTATGATATCAGAGAAAGTCAAATCCAAAGACCAAGACAACAGACTAAAGAGCCAAGGAATAGTAGGTACTACAATGGCTATAAAACTAGGTACTGGAATGAAAAAAAAAACTATCCAGAAGAGATAAGTAGTGTTTCTGTTTAATTACTTTATTTTACACATTGGTACCAATTGCCTGCTCTATGGCATGTACTGATTTAGATGTTTTAAATAAGAAGCAGATGGCAATTAATATAGAGACTCATAACAACAGGCCAGTGTGTAAAGAAAAAAAGATGAAATGCTCAGCCTAATTTGGGCATCTATATCATACCCCTTTCCCCCAAGGCTCAGAGGTCATCATGGAAGAGAAAGGAAAAAGATGTCTACGAGCCAGAGCAACCTCAAAGACAGCATCTATTACCATTTGAGGCACCATCACATCTCTGGAAATCGATGTCCCAAACATAGATTTGACATAATGTACTAATTTACATTAACTGGCCAAAATAAAATGAAAATTATACACATCAAACATTTCCCTTAAATTTTTAATGTGTATTATATGTTTCAATATATTTTTATAAGCTGAATTAATCTTAAAATCTACTTATCTTGTAAGCAACTGAAAGAATCGGTAATCACAACAGTACATGCTCTGATTGCATCTTGATTTTTCTCTGGGATACTCAACTAGCTATAGCAAACTGATCTTTTGTAGAAATTATTTCAAACTCCTTTAACAACGGCCTAGGTGTTATATAGCTGTAAAAATTTTCTTAACGAGTAAAAGAATCACTCAAAACAAAGATTTCAGCCACCTGGAGTTTTTCCACTCAGTCTCCAAATATGACACTTTGAAACACAAAGAAGGCGTGACATCTGTCCATCACAGAACTGCCCAGTAGGTGTTCTCCAATTCATAGCTTAGATATGAACACCTCCTGAGATACGTTAGGACTAAAAAGAAAAGCTTCTGTAACACAAAAATAAAAGAGTTCTGGGTCGAAGAACAGTATTTTCTCCTGGAAAAAGTTCATTCTTCTCCTTGAAAATGGGTTAAGAGAGCTCCCCTAGTGCACAGTCGGCCCCCAAATCTTACACAGTTCACAGCTTTCTATTTTTGCATCCATGCAAAACTTCACCACATTTGCATTCTTCCAAATAGAGAGGAGCATGTTTCTTCTTGCTTCTCTTGGCTAGCGAAGACTATATTCAATACTGTGGACTGAACAGATGCAGGAACATAGAGATTTGTGGAAGAGCTGAAGCTAGGACCTTGAGTCATTTCAGATACACAGACAGGTGTTGCCGTTCACTATAGGAAACAACCTTATTACAATGGATGCGATAAACTAAAGATGACTGCCTAGGCACAGTCTCAGCAGTTTCAGTTCTTAGCTAAGCAATCGAGGACAGATTCCTTGATTTCTGGTCTTCGGGCTCTTTGTCTTTTTCTCCTCAGTTATACAGAGGTGAGATTGACAAATAATAAACACTGTGTATACTTAAGGAATACAATGTGACACTTTTGCATATTAGTATCTCATGTGATAGTTACCACAGCCAAACTAATAAAACATATTTTACCATATATTTAATTACTACTGTGTATGTGTAGGGAAGGGCAAAGACACGTATTTTCTGTCTTGGCATTATCCAAATAAGCAATAAAGAGTTTTAAACTACAGCCTACCATTGAAAAAATATTAAAATATAATTATTTTTCTGTGATGGAAAGGCGAATACCAATGACCAACAGCAATAACTATCAACACACATGCCACCAATAGACATTCAAATGATCATGGAAACACATACATGTGGCCCTCAGTCCTTTTGTTGTTGTTTACAGGTCTTTCCTATACGTCAAAGCCCCTAGAAAAGCAATATGTCTTTATTTATGATGATTTTATGTAGAATAACAATTATATTTATAGAATAAAATATACATCCTATCTCAAGCCTACTAAATAAGAAATTAAAGGAGGAAACACAAGACCATATTTTAAAATCTGTAGGACTATTTTCTTAACTATTTCTAACTATTATCTTAGATTTACTTTTTTCCTATGGCACAGAAGGACATCCCTTTTACGATCTCTACATTGTCATTTTCTCAGACAAAATAGCAAGAATTTTTTTTCTCTGACAAGTCATGTCTGTGTCTCATAATAAAACATCTTGAAACTTTGTGTAAATATCACAGACTAAGAGCACATATCAAACCTCATGCCTGACCAAATCCAATTCATAGGTGTCAAAATACATATTGTTGAAAGTCATAAATGTCCAAATTTGAAGAAAATAAGGGTTGAATTAATAAAAAAAAATTCTGGTAGCTGAGAAGCAGGTCAAAAAGTGAATATTTCCAACCACTAATCAAGTGAGTCAGCAGAGCCAAATAATCTGTTTCCAACTTGTCAGCGGGGAGAATCAAGATCAGATCCACACGCACTGAGGAGGCCCCCCTTCTAAACTTGTGGCAATCACTTCCTCTTGAAGTTGAAGGTAAAGAGTAGAGGGAATTATTAGGATTTTCAAGTCTATTTCAAAAGCAATAAAAATATTTTTATATGTATGTCTATGTATGCCACTTTTTGGTGTGCATCTCCATGGGCCTGGACTTGAAGATAATTGTGAACCACTCGATGCAGTTGCTAAAAATCTCAACTCTGAGGCTCAGAAAGAATATAAATGATGTCAAGTACAGAGCCATCATCTCTCCATCCCCCAGAACTGTGTTTGTTCAACCTAAAACAATTATCAACTGTACATATATCCCCACACAGCCTTCAAAAAATGTAAAACAAAAAGGACATATGAAACTACAGAGACCATCACATAACTAAATGGCCTAAATCAGCCAAGCTCTGAAGTGAATATAAAGAAGTTAGGAAACACGCACCAAATTATCTTGAGTGCTATCTCATGCTCCTATCCCTGGACTCTGTAAGAAGCAAGGTCATTTGGGAAAAGTTTTCAGGAGAATTGTAACATTTACAAATGGTCTCAGGTTGATCCCAGTCCTGGCCAAAAGAACATCTACGCTAAGTGTGAAATATTGGAATGTCATTCAGAGATGTGCAAGCATTAATTAGCAAAGTGACATGGATATACATATGGTTTGAATTTGCAGTCTTGAAAGACACAGTTTCTAGAAAAGAAAACTACAAAAGGGGAAAGAGATAAGCATATTTGGCATAATAAAGGAGGAAACATTCACATAAAATTTAGGGATCTGCAGAATTAGAAAAAAATAAGGATGCACACAAAGCTAAAGGAAACAATATGTGTGCTCAGCATCAAACACGACATAAGTCAAAGAAATTGATTCTGCTCCCATGAGAGAAAAGGACATCCAATTCATAGGAACATTATGAAGGCAATTTGGTTACTAAGAGAATCAGCCTTAAATGTCTACTGATTAAAATCTCACCCCAGCCAACTTTGAAGTAGGTGAAAACTTACAACAACATTCAAACTGAAGAAAAAAAAAATAAAAAGCATGCCTTGACTTAAAAAATCAAACAAAAGCTCAATAATTGACCCAAAATGAACATTTTAGAGAAATGGGCAAAAAAGAATAGCGATGAAATTCAGAAAGAAACTAAAGAAAAAAAAACCGCTTTCAGAAACGCAGGCTGGATTGCAACATTCCCGTGGGAAAGGAGGGAGTGTTTTACGCAGGTGGAAGGAAAGCCAGAACTCCAAAGTGGTGAAAGCAGAACCAGTGATTCTCCCCAAACTGCTAGGAACAGAAGACACGAAGGAGTGAATCAGTAAAACTGAAAATCCCGAAAGAAGAGACACTCGGTGTTTAAAACAGTAACGTTTAAAATGTCCAGAAACGAAGGACAGTTCTAACATAGCCTGTAAAAACCATTTCACTTAAAGGTTAAGAGCAAATTTCCCTTACATTCTCAAGACTAAAGAAGTTACAAATTTAAGATTAGTCATAATATAAAATAAATTTCAAAGGGGAAGAATAACTGGACCAAAGCAAAACGTCAGCCTTTATGTAAAAGTCATGTCCTTTTTTCTCCCACACTCCTGAAATTCCCAACACTAGGATAACCCTGTGTTTCTTGATACCCACTGTCCTGCAGTATTATTTTCTTAATGCTTGCTGAATTCTACTTGCTGATATTTATTTATTACTTTTGTAATGATCTTCTTCAGTGACATTTGTTTGTAATTCCTTTTTGCACTGTTTCTTGGATTTGTGAAACAGTAAAATTAATACATTCTAAAAATAAGATAAAAACACTGTAAAAATAACTGGGAAGCTTGCCCTCATTTGTGGAGCAGTTGTCTAGCATTTTTGAGCTTGGTTGAATCCTCAGCATAGGAAAAAAAAAAAGTGGAAACTTCATCTGTTTGAAAGAAATTAACATTTGAGTGTTTGGGTTAGTTGGACTGAAAGTTTAGAAAAATCCCCCAAGTATAGTTTCAAATCCCTTGGACGAAATTTCTTGCACTTCAATTAGATTGTGTGAATTTTCTAACTCTGATGTAGTCATTTCTGGTAGTCTGCATTTCCTTGAAAATTAGATATTTCATGCAGGTTTCTACATATGTTCACAGATCCCTGAAAACATGACTTTTAATTAAAAATATTTCTCTTACAATGTTTGCTTTATTCTATAATTTTGTATTTTACATATTTGTGTCTTCTACTTTTTTTTTGAAGAAATTAGTGATTAGGTTTTTTTTTTTTTCAAAAAAGAGTTAGTTAACTAGGTCTATTATTTTTCTATTCTTTGTCTTACTGAATTCCGTTTGTGATTTATTGCTTAGTTTCCTACAGAAATGGTTTGCAAGTGCCTCTCTTTATAGCCCAGGATAGCCTTGACCTCTCCTTCCTCCAGCTTCAGCCTCCACATTGTGGGGGGTCACAGGCGTGTGCCACTGTGCCTATGATTACCTTGGGTTTAATTTTTATTTTACCTTTAGTCTTTGACATGAAAACTTAATAACCTATTTAAATTCATTTGCTTTGCTGAAACTATGTATTTAATACATATTTTGATTACTGTATAAATATTCCTTTGTGTAGGTAGTGTTTTTTTAAATTATTGTAGTTTGTATTTTCTGAGTTATTTAATATAATTAAAAGTTCTTTAAATTGTGAAATATAGCAATATATTTAGCTCTTCAATATCCTCACCAATGTTTGGGGGATTGTTTGTTGGTTTGTGTTTATGATAAATAAATATAATTAAAATTTTTTGGTTTGGGGGTTGTTTTTGTTTTCTTAAATTTTCATAAAATATATTTTAATCATATTCCTTTCCTTCCCCACTCCTCCCAGATCCTGCACCCCCTACCAACCCAACTTCACATTCTTTTTCTCTTTTTGAGAAATCCAAATTAATAGTGTTGTTATGGGATGCCCAAGTGTGTGAATGAGAGGCTCTCTGTTTCTTGTGCCTTCTCCTGGGCTCTTTTCCTTCTATTTATTAGTTTTTGTCCAATTTTAATATGTTCGTTTTTATTTTATATTTTATTATTTTATTTTGTTTTATTATTATCCCTTAGAAGCATATTTGTTTTCTAATGAGGGACAGATATAGAGTAGAGGTTAATGTTGGGAGGAACCGAGAAGAGTAAATAGAGGGGAAACTGTAATAAGGATATATTATATAAGGAAAAAATCTATTTTCAATAAAAGGGAGAAAAGAATTTGCTTTTGAATTACTCCTAAAAACAAAAACAAACAAACAAACAAAGCCATACTAAAAAGAGAGCACAAAAACAAATCACATGGAGTCCATTTTGTGTTGGTCAACTGTTCCTGAGCATGAGGCCTGCCCTGGAGTGTGGATGATACATGTGGTGCCGTTCCATTGAAGAAAACTGATATTTTCCTCTCCCAGCAGCTATCAATTGCAGACAGATTCTTGGTTAAGGGTGAAACTTTGTGTCTACTTCCCCTCCTTTGTACTGGGATTTTGCCTTGAACTTGTTACGTCTTGTGGGACTATCACAGTCTGTATGTTCATATGTGTATCAGCTCTGTTGAACCTGAAGGATGCTGTTTCCTTAGCGTCATCCAACCCCTCTGGCTCTTACAATCTTTCTACCTCCTCTTCCTCATAGACTCATAAGCCTTGAAGGGAGGGATTTGTTAAAGATATTCCACTTAGGACTAAATGCTTCAAAGTTTTTCACTCTCTGCACATTGTATGCTGTGGATGTCTGTGGTTTTTTTAATTTATTTAGTATTTTTATTTTATAATTAATTTAATTTCACATATCAGCCCTGGATTCCTCCGTCCTCCCTTTTCCCACCCCCCAGCCCTCCCTCCCAATCCACCCCCCATTCCTACTTCCTCCAAGGCAAAGTCTCCCCTAGGGAGTCAGCCCAGCCTGGTAGACTCAGCCAAGGCAGGTCCAGTCTCCTCCTCCCTACACCAAGGCTGAGCAAAGTGTCCCAGCATAGGCCCCAGGCTCCAAAAAGGCAGCCCATGCACCAAGGACAGGTCCTGGCTCCACTGCCTGGGGGCCTCCCAAACAGTTCAAGCTAATCAACTGTCTCACTTATCCAGAGGGCCTGATCCAGTTCCATGGGGGCTCCTCAGCTATTGGTTCATAGTTCATTTGTTTCCAGTAGTTTGGCTATTTGTCCCTGTGCTTTTTTCAATCATGGTCTCAATATCTCTCGCTCATACAGCTGAGCCCCAGGTGGATGTCTGTGTCAATTATCATCTTCTAGTTTGGGAATGGGACTTTGTACTCTCCTTTCTCCATAATGGGATGTTTTTCTGGTTTGACCTTGTGCAGGTTTTGTGCATGCTGCTAGTCTTAAGTTCATATGTGCAGCAGTCACTCTTTTGTCTTGAAAATACGATTTCACTGGAGTCATCCCCCATCTCTGGCTCTTACAATCTTTCTGCCTCTTCCTTTACGTAGATCTCTGAGCCTTGAGAGGAGGGGTATAATAAAGACATCCCATTTAGGACTGAGTGCTCCAAAGTATCTCACTCTACACCTTGTACAGTTGTGAGTCTCTGTGTTAATTACCACCTATTCCAAAAAGAAGCTTCTCTGATGAAGGTTTGTGGGTGTAGCAAAATGTCATTAGGAATAGTTTGATTGCTATGTTCACTTAGAAGAATAGTTGTAGTAGGTTTTCCCTAGAGCCCATGGCCTATCTAGTCTCAGGTTCCTGGTCTCATGAACAGTGTCAGATGTGGGTTCTATCTCATGCAGCATACCTTATATACAATTGCAGCATACCTTATATACAATTG
>CABHPH010126549.1:0-20299 GCA_902168325.1 Peromyscus nudipes | reverse complement strand
AGGGTTTGTAGCTGGGTGATGTTGAAGATTGCTGTTTTCCTTTGGTTGCATGTAAAGCACCTTCCAGCACTATGAACACTAGTCAGTAGGAGTGAAGTTTCTACAATTTCTCCATGTTCGATAACATAAGTATATGTTGTCTTCAGAAATAGGGTCTTACCACCAGGCTATGTAGAGTAACCAATAGCAATTGCAATATCCTATAATATTTGGAAGAGTCTATGACACCCCTTTGGCCAATCTCTCAAAAGTATGTAACTCATTCCTGGTACTGGGGGGTTTATTTGGTGGCATATGATGTCTATGTGGGGCATTTTCTCCCACATTATATGGTAACTCTTTTAAATTTCATGTTTTTATGAAGCTTCTAAAATAGTAGGTTTCCATATGACTTTTCAACTGTCCTTTAGTGTTATCCCTCCCCTAGACTCCCTCCTCTACCCTCCCCTCCCATCTCCCTACCCGTTTATTCCTCCTAACTAAATTTCCCCTTTATCTCTTTATAACACTATTCTACATCTCTCTTCCTTGGAAGATTTCCTTTTTTACCCCCACCCCATTTTCTTACTAGTTGCCTAGCCACTTTGAGTATTCTAAAAGAAACATAAAAACGGAAAGCATAAAGGATGGCACCCACATATAAGAGGAAACACGCAATGTTTGTCTTTCTGGGTTACTTCACTCAGGATGATTTTTTCTATGTCCATCCAGTTAACAGCAAACCTTATGTTTTGATTTTTCTTAAGAGCTGAATAATACTACATTGTGTAAATGTACCACACTTTTGGTACCAGTCACCAATCGATAAACATACAGGCTGTTTCCAATTTCTGACTGTTGGGGATAGAGCAGCAACAAACATGGATGAACAAGAACCTCTGTGTTACGTACGATGAAGGGTCTTTGGGTATGTGCCCAAGATTGGTATAGCTAGCTCTTCAAGTAGATTTCCAGCTTTCTGAGGAACTTATACATTGATTTCCAAAGCAGCTGCATCAGTTTGCATTCCCACCAGCAATGAGTCAGTGGTGCCCTTTCCTCACAAACTTGAAAGCATCTACTGTCACTTGTTTTCTTCATCTTGGCTCTTCTGAATAGAGTAAGATGAAATCTCAAAGTAGTTTTAGTTTCATTTCCTTGAGAGCTACAGATGTTAAACAGTTTTAAATGTTTCATCTTCTGAGAATCCTCTGTTTAGTCCTATACACCATTTTCAGTTGGCTTGTTTGTTTTCGTGATGTTTTAACTGCTTGATTGCTGAGTCTGTTTTGTACTGACAGTGGAAGTCTTCTCATTGAGGAGCATACGACTATTCATGGGTCCTTGTCACAGCTCAGTTTTGTTTTGTTTCTTTTGTCTTAAGAAAGGTACCGAGCCTACCTTTGTGATTCAGTGCTCAACTACTTTCAATGGATAAGTTAAGTCTATTTGTTTAAATAATCAGACTAGTGTTGTGATTATATTTTATAATTACATATTTTTCTTTTGTTCTTCTTTTATTATAAGGTATACTATGTTCCTTATACTTTGTTCTTTGAGGTTTTTGAAGTTTTTTTTAATTTCTTAAGAATTTCATATATGTATATAATATGTTTTCATCAAATCCACCACTTCTTTCATTTATAGCTCTTGCCATATCTCCTCAGATCTCTGTTTTAACTTCATGTACTCTCTTTTAAATAGATTAAATCCATTTAGTGCTGCCAGTAAACCATAGTTTTAGGGAAATCTACTGCAGCATTGGCAAGCTACCAGAGGCTGCATCTCTGAAGAAAACTGATTTTCATTTCCCAAGTAGCCATTAACTGCCAATAGCTCCTGTTTACTTTTAATTATCATTCTACTCCTCTGTTATTTAGGCCTGCTTGCTAGTCTCCATGAGAGGAATGTGCTATCAGGGATAAATCAACCAGTGTCCCAGAAGAGAGCCCCCAAATAGAGCTAGGTGTGTATTTTTATTAGCATATATTGATTGTACCAACTACTAGATTTCATTATGACGTATGATATATATTTATAATAAACCTTGATCACTGAGACATTTCTCTAGTAGTCTTTTATATTTCAAGATGTTTATGTCAGCTTTAGCTTTAATCAATCTTCCACTGATGTTTACATAGCTGTGGAAGACAGTGATGATATCTGCCTCCAAACAGAGAGCAGATTTGTTCCCTAATCAGTATAATAAACACAATGTTTTAAAGATTAGTAGGTGCATTTAACTATGTTGACTGAGATTCACACTTCTGGCAAGGTTTTTGGACGTAAATTAGATCATATTTCAAAGAAAACAATAAGCTGTGTAATATAGGAAATACTTCATATCTAGTACATCTTGAATATTTATATAGACGATAATTTAAACAAAGAAGTCTGTTGTTTAAAGAATGTTATTTTGATAAAATAGATTTGAAGTAACAGCAGCTTATCTCTGAGAAACCTAGTGCGATATAATTAATACACAAGGAAGATGATCGTTTTCTGTAAGATTTCTATGTTGGCCACAGAGGAGGCACTATTTGCTGGGACAAAATGACCTCCAAGACCAATCCTGCAGTCTCAAATGGTCCTAGCATTCCCTAATGGTGGAGAATTTAAGATATTTTTTCAATCTCTCTCTCTTGTTGTCAATGGGCACTGTAGAAATTTGAAGAACTTTATTTCTACATATAACTAACAAGAGCACAGATTACTAGGAGCTCTGGCAAATATTTCTTACAGTGAACATTAAGAGTTTGAAGTGTTTGTTTTATTTTATGATTTATACATTTATAAATAAATTATGAGGACTTCTTAACAAGAAATGCCTAACTGTTGCTGTACTATTAGCAAAAACTAATGGTCAGGAAATATTCTCAAGATAACATAATAAGGAAATACCTCATTTAATTATGAATATCCTAATGAAATTCTATGGAATTACTTAAAATGCAATTTTCAAATGAAAAGTTATATGGAATATACTTGTGATATGTTATTATAGAAATGTTTATTACAGCACTCTTTTACCTGGAGTCACAATGTATACACAGTAACTGAAAAATAGCCCCTTTCCCAGAGCATCACATTTCCAGTGCAGTTTCTCCTGCATCTCTAAAGAAAATGTGCCATATGTCTTTCATAATCTTTGAGAGCCTTTGTTATGAATAAACTAGTTCCTGTCTATTCCATTGCTTAGAATAATTCTCTTTAAAGCTAGAAAAAAATCTATTTAATGCTTTTAGGTACAAACTTCTCATATTACAGATTTTTAAAATATCTTAATATGTAAATGATGCTTTGAATACCTTTTATATAATAAAGTATGTGTGTTGACGTGTCAAAATAAAGCTCACACCATCCTGGGTGATGATGGCTAGTAAACAATGTTGCTTTGCACACCTATGCATAGGGTGATTATATATCAGATTACTCATGGCAGTGTCGGTTCATGTTGACACACATCCTAACTTGGGTGACAAACTTCTCTAACCTATTTCACACTAACATAAGTTATTCTTTTGGAAGGAACATCAGCCCCCACTGCTGTCAATGAGAAGTTATCACTGAGCACAGGCCAATGATGGAATCTCTATTTTCACTAACATTAAAAACCCTAAATTTTGCAGAAGATAATTTCACTCTGCACAACAGTAGACTATTAGAGTCACTTACATGAAGGGACTGGTACTTCCTCAGAAAGCCTTGGAATTCTGAATGTGAATAGGACATCGTTAAATCCCTCTCTTCCGAAGTAAAAGCATGAACCAACAATATCTGCCTGGGAGAGGCAAAAGAAAGACACTGATCACTCATAAGCTTTTCAATTAGAAGAAACCTAAAGTGACTTTTGGAAAACTTACTATTGAGTGGTGAAGCCTCTCTGTTAGCCCAGCAGATTATGAGACCCATAAAGTGAGCCCCCAGACAGCCAGAAGTGATGCAGGGTCCAGAAAAGGCATCACAGGGAAGGCAAGTTCCAAGTACAGACAAGGTACACAGTAATCACAGGGGACTTTGCCAGAAGAAAGGCTGACTGCTTCCCAGGGGGACTCACATAATAGTGTTCTATACCACTGTGAGTTTACTATGCCCTACAAATTGGCGTGCGGTTTTACATGCTTAATATCCGATTTTGTCAGCATTCCAGTAATAAATCCACTTCACAAGAACAAGTTTACATTACACAAAGTCCTGGTGTAGATAAATAAACAAGCCAGAATCTGACTTTAATTAGGATTGGAAATAATTGTTGGAGAGATGAACATACATAAAGTTCATATGAGCAACACATTGTTTTCTTGTAGGCACACACTGAAAGAAATAATAAACAGAATGTTGTTTAATAAACGTGGAATCAAAACAATGAAGTTAGATCGGGCACCTCTAGATGGATTAAGACAGTGTGGCTTGCCAACAGTCAGTCTACTTAACCCACTGGCTAAAGGTCTGTTTCTGCTGAGCAGTGTTCAGATGCAAATTGCCAAATTCCCGTAGGACTTCTTTTTAAGAGCTAAACAGGTTGCAGAAAATTGAGACTTTTTTCTTTCAATATCTTAATGTTTTATAGCAAATAACACTCAAGTTATACAGCCAGTTAAACCCTGTTTCCTGCCTAGTTCCTAAATAGAAATGTTATCATTTGTATAGTGAAAAAAATCTCTTTCAGTTCTTTCAAAGGTCCACTGTTATTCTCAGAAATCTACACACTCATAACTATAGCCATACACATACAAACATGGAAGAAATGCTTCATTGGTTTTTTTTTCTTTTTACTTAAGATTCAATTAAATCGTGCCTTCAGTTACCTGAGTCTTTTGCATTGAAAAAATACTTTTCATACAATATACTCTGTTAATGTTTCCCCTTCCCCAGTTCCTCTCAGGTCCTTCCCACCTCCACGCACACCAAAATTTATGAGCTTTTTCCCTTTCCTTAAAAAAAGGAAAGAAAGGCCGGGCGTTGGTGGCGCACGCACGCCTTTAATCCCAGCACTCGGGAGGCAGAGGCAGGCGGATCTCTGTGAGTTCGAGGCCAGCCTGGGCTACCAAGTAAGCTCCAGGAAAGGCGCAAAGCTACACAGAGAAACCCTGTCTCAAAAAAAACAAAAAAAAAGGAAAGAAAGAAAACAAGAAAAAAATTAATAAACAAAAATGAAAACCAAAATAAGCAAACAAAAGGCCCCATAAGAAAAATGATAAAACAAAGCCAAATGAAACAAAAAGTCCTCCAAATACCATTAAGATAATTTGTGTTGGTCAACTACTCTTGTGAATGGAGCCTGCTCTGGATGATATACCCAGTGAGACTCCACTGAAGACAACTAATTTTCTCTTTGCCAGCGAGTGTATCAATTGCAGATAGCTTCTTATTTAGGAGTGGGACCCCCATGTCCACTTCTCCTTCTCAGCTCAGAGATCCCTTCTGGCTTGGACCTATGCAGGTTGTATGCATTCTGACACAGTCTTTGTGAGTTCATATGTGCATCATTCCTGTTGTGTCTGGAAGACATCATATCCTCAGAGTCATTCATTACCTCTGACTCTTAGCATCTTTCAGCCTCCTATTCCCTATTCCCTCCTTGAAGGGAGGCTTTTGATAAAGACACCCTATTTAGAACTGAGTGCTCCAAAGTCTCTGGACATTGCCCAGTTGTGTGTCTCTGTGTTAATTACCAGCTACTGCAAGAAGAAGCTTCCCTAATGTGAGTGAGTGAGGCACCAATCTCTGGGCATAGCAGTATGTCATTAGGAATCATTTTATTGCTATGTTCACTGAGCAGAATAATAGTGTTAGGTTTTCCCTCAAGCCCATGACCTATTGAGTCTCAGGTTCTCAGTCACTTTAGTAGTGTTAGGTTTTATTGCATAGAATGGGCCTTAAATTTAAAAAAAAAATGGCTAGTTACTCCCATACCATTTGTGCCATGTTGGAACTAGCATATCTTGCAGATAGATCACTATAGTAGGTCACAGGGTTTGTAGTTGGGTGATATTAATGATTATCTTCCCCCTTCAGTAGTGTACAGAGTACCTTCCAGTACCATGGATACTAGTCAATAGAAATAGAACTTCAAGTTAGGCACAAACTCAACTTCTCTATTTCAATGACATATATAAGTGATGTCCTCAGAAATATGACCTTCTATTAGGTTGTGGAGAACACCCAAATAGCCTTGGCAATAACCTGTGATGATGTCCGTATGTTTCCATGGGGTCCCTTTGGCTAATGACTCAACAAGAACTTACTCATTCTTGGCACTAGAGATTTTACTTGGTGACATAAGATAGTCTAGTTGGGGCTGGAGGATGGCTCAGTGGTTAAGAGCACTGGACTGATCTTCCAGAGGTCCTGAGTTCAATTCCCAAAAACTACATTGTGGCTCACAACCATCTGTAAAGGGATCAGATTCCTTCTTCTGGTGTATACATAAAAGTATATGAATAAATAAATCTTTTAAAAAATATAGTCTAGTTGGGGCATTGTCTACTCTATTATTTTGTGGCTCCATTTCAGCCCTTTCATCTTGTCATTTATTTTAGGAGGTTTCTACAGTGGTAGTTTTCCATGTGGTTTTCAAATGGCCTTTAGTATTAGCGTCCCTACCCATATTCCCTCCTTACTTAGTCCTCCTGGTCTAGATTCACCTTTGTCTTTGTCTCTCCATAATACTATGTTCTATTTCCCCTCCTTGGAAGATCCTCTCCTCCCACTGAATCTCTAGGTAACTAACCTTTGTGGTTATTCAGATTGTAGCACACATAGCAAAGGCTTAAAAGCTAACATCCACATATTAAAGAAAACACAACACCTACCTTTGTGATCTTGGTTACCTTGCTCAGGATGGTTGTTCCCTTTACCAGAAAATTTTATGATTTCACTTCTCTTAGTAGCTGACAAGGGTAAGATGGAATCTTAAACTAGTTTTTATTTTCACTTCCCTGGTGGCTAAGGATGTTGAACATTTCTTCAAGTGCCCCTCAGCCCTTTGGCATCATCTGTTGAGAATGCTGCTTAGTTCTTCTGTATCCCATTTTTAAATTGTGTCATTTGTTTTCTTAATGTTCAGATTTTTCAGTTGTTTATATATTCTAAATATTAACCCTCTGTTAGTTATATAATCAGTAAAGGTCTTTTACCATTTTGTAAGCTGCCAACTTCCCCAAATAATGGTGTTTATGGCCTTACAGAGCTTTTTTTGGCTTCATGTGGTCTCATTTACTAATTGTTGGTCTTAGTGCCTACACACTCAGGATCCTGTGCAGAAAGTCCTTTCCTGTGTCAGTGAATTCAAGCATATTTTCTCTTTCTCTTCCATCATATTCAGGCTATCTCATCTTGTGCTGAGGCCCTTGATAATTTGGCATTGAGTTTTCTGCAGGGTAACAGGTTTGATTTGTTTGTGTTCTACACTCAGCTACCCAGTTTCACTAGCACTATTTGTTGAAGATGCTGTCTTTCCCCCATGTGTATTTTTGGCTTCTTTGTCAAAAATTAGATGTCTATAGGTTTGTGGACTCACGTCTGGATCTACAGTTTGATTCCATCGATCACCATGTTTGCTTTAATGTGAATGTCATGGTGTTTTTATTACTATAGCTCTGGAATATACCTTGAAATCTGAGATGGTGATACCTCCAGCAGTTCTTTTATTATACAGGATTGTTTTAGCTACACTGGAGTTTTAGTGTTTCCATATGAAGTTGAAGCGTGCGCCTGCGTGTGTGTGTGTGTGTGTGTGTGTGTGTGTGTGTGTGTGTGTGTGTGTGTGTGTCTCAGAATTTTGATGGTGATTGCATTGACTGTGAATCTACCTTTGGGTAGGGTGACCATTTTCACAACATTAATCCTACTGATCCATGAACGTGGGAGACCTTTTCATCTTCTGATATCTTCTTTAATTTCTTTCTTCAGTGTCTTAAAGTTTTTATATACAAAGTCCTTCACCTGCTTGGTTAGAGTTACCCACAAATATTTTTTGAGGCTATTGTGCAAGGTATTATTTCCCTGATTTCTTTCTTAGTCTATCATTTGTGTATACGAAGGCTACTGATTTTTGTAACCTGCTGCTTTGATGAGAGTATTTGTCAGCTGTAAAAGTTTCCTGATGAAGTTTTTAGGGTCTTCATGCATAAAATCATAACATCTACAAATAAAGATAATCCGTTTCTTCCATTCCTCTCTGAATCCCCTTGGTCTCCTTCAGCTGTCTTACTGCTCTCTCTCTAACACTTCAAGTATAATATGGAGCAGCTATGGAAAGAGTGGACAGCACTGTCTTGTTCCCGATTTTAGTGGGAATGCTTTCAGTTTCCCTCTATTTGGGTTGATGTTGACTGTGGCTTTCTGGAAATTACCTTTATTATGTTGAGGTTGTCCCCTGTGTCTTTAGTCTTTGCAGGACTTTTGTCATGAAAGGATGTTGGATGTTGTCAATGGCCTTTTCTGCATTTAATGACTTATTGCTGTATGTATGTTGAAGGATTCCTGGTCCTCTGGAATGAGGCCAAATTAATTGTGGTGGGCAATCCTTTAATATGTTCTTGAATTCTATTTGCAAGTGTTTTATTCAGAATTTTTGCATCTACGCTCATAAAATATATGGGTGTATAATATTCTGTTTTCATTGGGTCTTTGTGTAGTTTGGTATCAGGGTAATAGTGACTTCCTAAAGAGAATTTGGAAATATTTCTTCATTTTCTATTTTATGGAATAATTTGAGGAATATTGGCATTAATTCTTTTTTGAAGATCTGGTAGAATTCTGCATTGAATCCATCTGGCTCTGGGGTTTTGTGGGTGATGGGATTGAGACTTTAAATTAATTCTTCTATTTCATGGGTTACAGATTATTTAAATTGCTTATTTGATTTTGATTTAGCTTTGGTAGGCTTGTATATCATGAAATCCATCTATTTCTTTTAGTTTTCTAGTTTGATGGAGTACTGATTTTTAAAGAATATCCTATGACTCTCTTAACTTTCTTGTTGTCCAATATAATGTCCCCCTCTCATCTCTAATTTTACTAATTTGAAACTTCTCTCAGTGTCTTTTGGTTAATTTGGCTAAGTGTTTGTTAATCTTGTTGATATTCTCAAAGAACCAACTCTTTATTTCATTGGTTCTTTGTAATTTTTTTGTTTCTATTTCATTTGATCTCAGCCCTGAGTTTGATTCTTTTTTACTGTTTACTATATTGGGGTAATACTTCTTAATGTTCTAGAGCTTTCATGTGTGTCAGTAAGTTACTAATATGAAATCTCTCCAGTTTTTTTTATTTAAGAATTTAGTGCTATGAACTTGACATCTATAAGTTTGGATATGTTGTGTTTACATTTTCACTCTATTCTAGAAATTTTCAATTTCTAGATTTACGTTTTGACTCTCTTTTATTCAGTTGTGAGTTGTTCAGTTTCCATGAGTGTGTGTGCTTTCTGTTGTTTCTGTTGTTGTTGACATCCAGCTTTA
Source organism: Peromyscus nudipes (assembly GCA_902168325.1). Lineage (NCBI taxonomy): Eukaryota > Metazoa > Chordata > Mammalia > Rodentia > Cricetidae > Peromyscus > Peromyscus nudipes. The sequence goes on along the minus strand of CABHPH010126549.1, from coordinate 10,853 downwards.
ACTCATGGTGGTCCTGTAGGATGCAGGGCATTATTTCATTGTTCTTACATCTGTTAAGACTTCTTTTGGTCTCAGTATGTGGTTAATTTTGGAGAAAGTTCCATAAGTGATTGAGTGGAATGTACCGTAGATGTCTTTTCAATCCATTTGATTTATGATGTTACCTAACTCCAGCATTTCTCTGGTTTTGGTGAGAGTGGAATGTAGAAACCACCTACAATCACTGTGTAAGGGTCAATACATAATTTTACCTATGATAGTGCTTCTTTTATGAATTTGGGTGCCCTTGTATTTGGTGCATAAGTGTTTAGAATTGCAATATCTGCTTCCATCAATCACTGGAGAAAAGTTCTGTGATGACAGTTAGGGTATTCACCGGTCTGATTTCTTTTCTCCAATGACTGATGGAAGCAGATGCAGAGATCCACAGCCAACCACTAGACAGAGCTTCAGGAGTCCAGTAGCAGAGAGAGAGAGAGGAGGGATTCTATGAGCAAGTGCATCAGGATCATGATGGGGAAACATGCAGAGACAACAAACCAAACTAGTGGGAACTCATGATAGTTGGATCAATGGCTGTGGAGCCTGCATGGGACTGGACTAGGTCTTCTGCATGGCCAGACAGTTGTGTAGCTTGATCTGCTTGGAAGGCCCCCGGTGGTAAGATCAGAATTCATCTCTGGTGCATGAGCGTGCTTTGTGGAGCCCACTACCTATGATGGGACACCTTGTGCAACCTTGAGGCAGGGAGAAGTGCTTGGACTTGCCTCTACTGAATGCGCCTCCACTGAATGTGGGATTTACGGTCTATAATTACTTATTCCTTTTGTATTAGCTGTAGTTAATCCCTTCAGAATGAAGTATTCCATATGCTTCTTGTAACTTGATAGGCATCACCTTCTATAGGTTGTGGAATTTTTCTTCTGTGATTTTGTTAAAAAAATATTTTCTATGTATTTGACCTTTCCTTCTCTTTTTTCTATCCGTATTATTCATAGATTATGTCTTTTCACAATGTGCCAAATTTCCTGGACGCTTTGTGCCTAGACTTTTTTAGATTTAACATTTCTTTAACTGAGCTATCCATTTCTTCTACTTTGTAGACCTGAAATTCCTTCTCCCATGTTTTTTAGTCTGCTGGTGAATGTGGTGGCTATGTGTTCCCTGGTAGAGAGTGTTTCTGGTGATGTGCAGATGACACAAAGGAATGGAGATGGGCTGGGAGAAAAGGCTAAGAGGAGTCTTGGAAAAGAGCTAAGGGTAAGTTTTGATAATTCAGAATGGAGACAGGCACATAGTAAAAGTTGCCTACCTGTGTCCCAGCCCAGTGTGATTTCTGGGGGTCCCTGGTGAAGTGTTTCTGTGGATGGATGGCTAGCACAAGGGAATGGTGGGCTACAAGGGAAGGCAGACTCGGTTATCTTATTTTTACTTGTTGACTTTGTTAAAGAGTGATTCCTGCCTACCTCTCACTTTTTACTCCTGAGACTTTCAGCAGTTTGGGTCTCTGCTGCCAGGGTATTCTCATGCCCTAGGGCTCCTGCAAAGAGTGTCTCCAGGGATTTGGAAGTCATATAGTCTCACAGACTTGCACATTCTATTCTGTTAAGATCTTCACCACTTGGTTCATGACAGAACAGAACTTTTTTTCTTTCCCTCTTGTCACTTCTAAAGACTCTATTTCCCCCCTCCCCACTTTTCTTCCTTGCCTGACTTAAACATTGTGGTTCCATATATCAACTGTTCTTTATGGCTCAAAAACGTGATTTTTTTTTTAAAGACTTCTATGGCCCATCTTCATTTTGTCCCACTTGAAAATCAAAAACAAATGCGAGAAGCTACCTAGTCCACCCTTACATCATGGAACTGTGTGTCACTGGAGAGGCACACAGAAAATTGGAGAAGCACACCTTCCATGTGGACTTTCACTGTTTACCATTGGCGTCCTGGAAAGAAGCTCAGACTACAACAGTAAATGATGAAAACCCACAGGGAAGGAGAGTTACACTGAGAACTGAAGTGACTCATTCAGCGGTCAGCAGGCATACAGCATGTGTGACACACCACATTGGACACTTCAGAGCCATCAGAACTGGGTCGCCATGTGTGGCTATGTACAACAGGAGACAGCACCTTACAGATCCTCCCCTCTCTCCAAATCACACTTAAACTCCAGTCACTACTCACAAGTAACTAGAATAAATCGAAGAGACTTTGCTAGGAAGATTGAAGACTTTTATTCAGAGAATCTGATAGACATAGAACATGAGCGACAAGAAATTCCATTTCAGCTGAAAGAACACAATAGAGCCAATACTGTCAATCTTTTCCATAGCCTAGCATTAGGCAGATAAAGAGATTTTTTTTAAACTAGTAGAAAAGTCAGAATTCAAAATATAGGGGTGGTAGGCCAAATACAAGTGAGAAGACTGTAAGTAATAGATTTTTAAGCTATTTCGTATTGTGTGGAATACATTTACATTTTATCAATAAAACCCTCACAAATAATATACTTTAAAATATCAAAGCCTGTGTGTTTTCAACATTGTGAAAGTGTCAGGTTTTGTAATTTTCTTGTCAGGCATAAATCTAGTGATAACTAATTACTGTCAATTCTGGACTGAAACATCACTATTACTGATACTTTAACTTAAAAACTTATCTGAAAATTAGTCAAATAGCCTACGTATTTATCCCATAAAGTCTCACTTGACTACTCTAGAAGTATAATTACATGATAACATAATAATTTTATGAGTATCTTCATTTATAAATATATTCATAAGATATTTTATGATGAAAACATTGCCTTGAACTTCTTAAATCATTATATTTAAGATGGACTCTGTCACACCTATTTTTTAATACAAGATCTTTGCTACATGTTAGGCGAGTTGTTTTCTTAGAAACATACTCTGTGATGAAATTTGGCATAGAAAATGTTTAAATCTTACTCAATTTTTGCTACTATAACAGAAAACCTGAGAGTAGGTAATTCATAAAGAAAATTGCATATAGCTCATTGATTTAGGGTCTGAAAAACCAAAATAAAGTACGTACATGAGCTGAGGCTTTTGTGACACATCAAAATATAGAGAAAACACAAGAGGGAGAAGAAGGTGCATGTAGAAGAGAAGCAGGCTTACTTCATAACAACCACATCGTATAAGAGTAAACCCACTTCTATAGACAAGCATCTGCCCAGAATATGTCCTCAGCCTCCATGGTGCTAGCCATGTGTGAAGTATCACGATGTAAGGATGGAAACTATACATGGGCCCAACAACCTGGGCTCTAACTTATTGAGATGGTCTACTTACCACTTATTTCCAATGAACATAGGCCAAGATGAAGTTAATGATATGTCGTTATCCACTGGGTAGAACAGTTGGTAACAAGCAGTAAAACAATGGGTCTTCTTATCCATGGAAAATCTGATGAATTTACCTTCTGATGAGAACAGTATTCTGTTCCTGAGATATATTTGTACTACCTTCTGCAGAGTCTCAGCCAGCGCTGTGTTTAAGTTAACTGAGAAATTGATCCACTTAGATGGAATTTTTGAAATTGTGTCTTGAGAAGATTCATTTTTCATCAAGGATTTTTAAGAATGGTCCCATGATTGATGTGGCCCACATCTAATAATAAAAAGTGAATGACTATGAAAGAGTTTGATCCTAGCCTAATATGAGACAGCTTCAAGATGCTTCATAGTTTTAGAATTACCATTTTAGTCAGCTGAGGCTGTCAGTGGACTGCAAGGAAACTCAACTCCTTCTGCTATCCAATCCAGCTCTGTCTCTTTCACCTCTATATGAATATTAGTTCCAAAAGTTTTTAGTTGTACTAGATTGAATGTGGTTTTGCCCTCTGGGACTCCTATTGTAATTTGGCTAGCATTGTGATAGTGTTGGGAAGTAGAGCCTTTAAGGGGTCATTAATACCTAGCAAAACATGCTTATGGAAGTGTTTTTTAAGTGTTTTAAGTCCAAAGACCATTGGCGTATGGTCACCATACTGAAGGGAATTATGAAGACCTACCCTAAACTTGGGCAGCACCATCCAATAGCTTACGGGGACAAAATGGACCAAAACGGTAAAAGGTAGACCCTCCATCTCAATGAATTCAACTTTCTTGATTTGCACTGCTGTGAAGTGTAGACACAAGCCCCAAGTTCTTTCTCTTTTTATATCTTTACCAGCAGCTCTCCAGGGAGTTTTAATTTTCCATTACCAACTGAAGTTGTGCCTTTGATCTCTTTCTTGCTCTGAGGCTTTATTTCTCTTGCACTGGTCAGCTGCCCTTTGCATGGCTTACCAGCTTGGCCATAGCCATTGTGGGACGATCTGGCCTCTGATCACGTGGGATCAATCTAATAGACCCTTTTTGCAGCTATGTTATACTGCTTTGGTTGTTCTGGAAAAACCTTATGCAAAAATTAATAAAGAAAAAAATGAGATATAAAAAAATAGTCGAAGAGTAAGGAGATCATTCCTCAAGAAGGGTAAAGAAAGAAGAATCACAAGGTAGAGTTTAAAATTAGAATGATTTTAGAAAGTTAATTTACTCTGGAATTAAGAAAGTATAACAGTATTAACTTCAGAAGATAAGTAGAGTTTGGATTGGGAGAGATAGAGAGTGAGTGGGTAATAAAACATGGCAGCAGCAGTTTACTCTTTCCCTCTAGGAGTAATTTGATGGGGTAATGGATCAGGAAGACATGAGGAATGGTGGTCAGAGAGGAAAGGAGAGGACACATTAGAAAGCCAGGAGACAGAGAGTTCCGTTATAGCTTGTCAGATGGTTTCTGCTTCAAAGTCAAATTCACAAGAGGTCGGGTAAGCCTTTGGATAATGGAAAACATTTAAGATAGCCACTGTGCTGAGGCAAAAAAGAGCATTTAGAATGTCTTAGTGGTGCTGACCAGCTCCACAGACCAACGTGTGTTACTTACTTTCATACACCAGCAGCCTCGCCACTAGATGATCACATGACCAAATGCAGTCTCAAAGTGCAAAAAGTGATTTATGGATTTCAGCCAAGTCTCCTTTTGTTTACCCAAAGCACACATCAGCTGACACGTGCTAAGCCTTGATTCCACCCATTTTATTTTTCAGGTCCATTGCATGAATTATCCTTCCTGACTCAGACCACGTCTTTGTACCACACACCCTCTTTTCTTAAACTGAACAGGCTCCTAAGTTTTAGCCTTAGTGCAAACAAGATAAGGTTTATACTTTCCTCACTAATTCTTCCTCACACACTGTGGAACTGACGTACTATTCTCCATGACATGGCACCTTGAACTTGCATAACAAGTATAAAATATGCTGGAGGGATAACAAATGTGTAAATGTAATGGCTTCTAGAAAATTCATAGAAAAGTAAAAAAACTGACTAACAAAAAGTAAAGATGGAAATATTTCCAGGTGAATGATAGAAATACCACTACTTACCCATTTTTACTCAAAGAGTTCTGACTCCTAACATATTTATGTGCTAGTTATTTAGCTAAACAATTATTTGAGACTCTCAGAATTTATTTCTTGGCTGGAATAGCAAATAAAACTCCAATGTTTCCAGTGTCAAGTTTCAAAGTGGCTTACTCATATAACAGCCTTCCTAGAAAACTATATAGACCACGTCCACTCCCTAAAATATTACAGTCTGACATAGAAATCAATCTAATTTTCCTGGTTTCCTTTCTGTCACTTTGATGAACAATTAGACCAATAGTGATCTGAGGAGGAATGGCTTTATTTGGCTTGCCCTTTCACATACAATCCATCGTTCAAGGAAGTCAGAGCAGGAACTCAGGACAGGAACCTGGAGCCAAGAATTGAAGCTATGGAAACATGGCTTAGTGGCTTGTTCTCCATTACTTGCTCAGTCTGCTTTCTTTTTTTTAAAGTTCTGGGTTTTGTTTTTTACACTTTTTTCTGTATGAGGGTTTTGCCCACATGTATGTTTTGCAACATATGCATGCTAGGTCCCCTAGGATGTCAGAAGAGGGCATTGGATCTTTTGGAACTGGAGTTACAGATGGTTGTGAGCCACCAGGTGGATGCTGAGAACCAAACCCAGGTCCTCTGCAACAGCAACAAGTGCTCTTAACCACTGAGCCATCTGTCTAGGCCCTTGCCTGCTTTCATATACAACACAAGACCACCTCCATAGGAGTACCACAAACCCTGGTGGACTGAGTCCTCCCACATCAATAATTATTCAAGGAAATGCCTCCAAAGTCATACCCACAGAACAAATGGATGAGTGAGTTTTCCTCTTCCAGGGTGACTCTGGTTTGTGTCAAGTTGACAAAAGCTAATGCCTTGAACTTGGAGTTTCCTTTCCACCATGAATCCATCAGCATGTGTTCTTGACACACAGCCCAAGTTTTTTTTTAACTTTAACCAATTCATGCCTTCCTATTCCTTTAAATATCTACCTTAACATCAATTTATCTTTCTTAACCCCCCAAATTGTACCTCATTATTAAGTCCTAGTTCATATCTGAGTCCTCCCCTAAGGAAGGAAAAGTTGCACCCACATCTATGTTTCTCATATTATGGTGGTTATGTCTAAAAAGTAATTGAGTACGGCTGTATTGCAACTGATACATTTGAATAATTTTCTTTAATTGAATGGGCTGATGTGTGATTAAGAAGTGCATTTAATAGTTGATTTGAGTTTTCATTTCATCATTAAGAATTATAGAATGAATATATTGATCATGTTCATTTTAGTCAGTTTGCTCCACTAATATATATTTGTAGCTGGCGAGTTTTCTCTCCGGGTCCCGCCAGGCCCCAGCAGTCCGACAGCCCACTTTTAAAATAAACACACAGATGCTTATATAATTTAAACTATTTGGCCTAATGGCTCAGGCTTCTAGCTATCTAGTTCTTACATCTTAAATTAACCCATTTCTATAAATCTATACCTTGCCACGTGGCTCATGGCTTACCGGCATCTTTACATGCTGCTTGCCATGGGGGCGGCTGGCAGTGTCTTCCTCTGCCTTCCTGTTCTCTCAATTCTCCCCTCTGTTAGTCGTGCCTATACTTAATGCCTGGCTACTGGCCAATCAGTGTTTTATTTATTGACCAATCAGAGCAACACATTTGACATACAGACCATCCCACAGCATATATTGAACCCTAGCTTAATGTCCAACAGAATTTAAATGCATAATGCATCATGGTCAACCCAAAGCCTACTTAAAATTTCAAATTTTATTTGAGCAGAGTTTGTATATAAGCAAGAAATCTGAGAGCTCTCCATGGTTCTTTGTAAGCCAAGTACACTCCCTAATAGCAGAGCTAGTGCTTGCTCATGTAATCAGCCCATTATTATAAATTTCAAAGATGAAAAGATATTATGGCAACTGCTTCAAGTAATGATTCTGTGTTTTAAAGACACAATGCACTATTAACAAAAATAGGCTATGAATTTGAAAGAGAGCAAGAAGAGGTGTATGGGAGTTTGGAGGGAGAAAACAGAAGGGGAAATGATGTAATTGTATTATAATCTCAAAAAATTTAAAGAACTAATTAAAAAAATAAAAATATGCTGGCATATTCTCCATTCTGCTGATTATTAAACATATCATGAGGAGTACAAATTACTTTGAAAATACAGAACATTTCAAAAAACAATATCTGAAGCAAAGACTGCTTCAACTCATTGTCAAATACATATATGCATTTGTCTCTTTATATAAGAGAAAGAGGTTATAAATATTCCCACTGTACTGTTTATTTTGGGTAATACATTCATTCTTAGGAACTGACAGATGCCTAAAAGAAAACACTATCTCAGTATGCTCATGGTATCTGTCACCAAAGTGAAAGGATAACATAGGTGATTATCATCACATTGCTTTTGCAATGGGAGAGACAGGTGCATCTTAGAATTTTCCACCTCTCTTAAAATTGTGAATAACAAAAAGGCAAAAAAAAAGAAATAAAAAAAAAGAAAACCAACCACCCTGTCACATTCTCATCCAACACCTAAAAGATCTTTCTGCTTCAGCACACTGGGGGTGGGAATCTGAATAAGATCAAAAGGATGATTGTCATTGTGATCAAAAGAAATAACATATGGTGACTTCCTCCTTCCCACTTTGGGGTAGAGCTACTTATTCTCAGTTTAGAGAAAGAATCGAAACAGAACGAAACACAGAAAGGACACTGAAAGCTTAGTTCCTTCTTTCCCGGAAAGCTGAACTGTCCATAGGTTCTAGATATTAGGACAATGACCCTGTTATCACTGTTGTTATCCCACCACACCCACACACATCCATTAGATTACTTTAGTCCTCTTTTTGAGTGGTATAAGCATGGTAATGTCCTTAGAGTGCCAGGTAACACTCCAGCGTGTTAGAAATGTACCCTGTGACTTCCATTAGCCAACATGAGCACCAGCTGTCTATGTAAGCACTTCAGAGTGCTTCTTGTGTAGTGTAACCACACCCTTCTTGTTTGCTTTTTAATGTTGCATTATAGCACGTTTTATTTACTCAGAATCACTGGATAAAGCACAAATGATCTTTATTTATTCTCACACTAATCCCTTCAAATGAAATCAATGTTTCAACCAAGAAATCAAGCTTGTTCTCCAAGTTTCATATGAAATATTTTTGACAGCAGGATTACACTCAGTGTGTCTGGAACAAGCAGGTGCACACCTCTATTGAGTTTTCAGTGAAAAACAAAAATGCAGGTTGTAAAGAGACTATTTCCCAAGTAAATGAAATGGGTTAATAGAGCAGAAAACATCTGAAAACATGGTGTGACTTGGTTTGCTTCCTTGTTCTGTCTTTGCTTGTGTTACTCTAAGTAGCATTCTCTAGAAGAAGGACCTAGGGCAGAGGTTCAGGCATGGCACGTCCCATTTATTATGGAAGTTCTCTGCAGCAAAAATGAACAGGAGTGGGCAGGAAGGGAAAGGAAGGGAAAGGATCCAACAGCCACGGAGCGTCAGGTGACCTAGTCTGTAGTGTAACCACACCACAGTCACTGCACCTGGAAATGGAACAGTGGTTCTCAACTTTCCCAATGCTGCGACCCTTTAATACAGGTCTTCATGTTGTAGTGACCTCTGACCATAAAATTATTTCATTGCTACTGTATAACTGTAATTTTGCTAGTTATGAATCATAAGGTAAATATCTGATATGCAGGATATCGAATATGTGGCCCCAAAGGGGTCTCGACCCACCAGTTGAGAACCACTGAATTGGGAATTGTGTCTTTAGATTTCGTATTCCGCAATCACTGTCTGTTCTACAATCACCTAAGAGTCTGGGATCATGAGGTCAGTGAAGCACAGAATAAGATCAGCACAGCACGGGCACAGCTGGGCCATTGCTTCCTGATCAAGGAAAGATACTGGAGGAATGCCAACACATCTACATCCCTCCCTCCCTCCCTTCCTCCCTCCCTCCCTCCCTCCCTCCCTCCCTCCCTCCTTCCCTTCATCCTTCCTCATTTACTCCTTTCCTTCTCCTTTCCTTCTTATAGTTCCTTTAGCTCTTACTGTTATCTACATCACTAAATTTCCAACACTTGGCCTTATTGGAAATAGTCAACCGTAGTCTTTAAGCAATGGAAAACAGTGTCTTTCTGCTTTTGCTGGGTGACAGTATTCCTGACACTTGTAAGAGATCTGTGGTGGATAGCTCAACAATAAAACACTGTTTTGTGTTGTAGATGCAAATTATTACAATGTTAGAATCAAGCTTTGGTTGCCCAAGCCCAATGCCCTAATATATAGCCTATTAAACTGTGGCTTGTACTAATTAATTTGATTGATGTCAGCTGCCCACAAAATGCTGCAGCGTTCAATACTTTTCATCTGAATTATGTCACCAGCCTGAGAGCGCAGTGATGATAGAATTGACTAAAGTTGAAGTAGTAAAGGTATTTCTGTTCAAATGGTGTACGTATTTAAGATGATGCCCGAATGTCACCAAAAGACTCTTAAACCTTGGTAGACAATGAATTCAGAATATAGATTACTTACATTTCATAGTTAAAAAAAAAATCTCAAAGGAGAAATCAAGAATACTACAGGGACCAACAAGTCAGGAAGCTTTATTTTGTTTTGTTTCCTCATTTTAAAAAGTTTTAACAAAGAGACAGAGGAAATTCCTTCCAGAGTTGGGATTCTACAACCAAATGGCAATTTCTAACTTGGAAAAGTGCAGAGTGGCACTTGGAGTCAGCATCAAGCTTGGTTGTTTGACACTTCAGCTGTTTTCGCTGTGAAATAAAACGGGAATGGAAAACAAATGGGCCACATACCCTTTAACTGGCTCTGAGAAGAGTCTAGGAAAAACAATCCCGGTTTTATAATCAGTATGCCAAACTGCCATGATACATAATCTATAGATTGTTGTTGTTTGTTTTTGCTTTTGGGGGGTGGCTGCCATCCAATTCCCAAATAAATCACACATGGAGACTTACTCTTAATTATAAATGCCTTATTACATCCTTAATTATAAAGGCCTTAGCTTGCCTTGTTGCTAGCCAGCTTTCCTTAACTTTAAATTATCCCATCTACCTTTTGCCTCTGGGCTTTTCTCATTCTCACACTTCTGTAAATCTTACTCTTACTCCATGGCTTGCTGTGTGGCTAGGTGACTGACCCCTGGAGTCCTCCTCCTTCTCTGGCTCCTTCTGCTCTCCTCCCAGATTTCTCCTTCTGTTAATTCTCTCTGCCTGCCAGCCCCACCTATCCTTTCTCCTGCCTCATTATTGGCTGTTCAGCTCTTTCTTAGACCATCAGGAGTTTTACACAGGCATAGTAACACAGCTTCACAGAGTTAAACAAAGGCAACATAAACAAAAGT
>CABHPH010126547.1:0-14379 GCA_902168325.1 Peromyscus nudipes | reverse complement strand
GGTCACAAGGCCAGCTCGGTCTAGGGCTGAGTTCCCCATTCTCAACTGCAGTCAGGGTCACCCTGGGTGGTCAGCAGCACTGCAAGTGACTTTCCTTTGTTCGCTCTACCTAAGTTTTGAATCGTCAGGTTCTGCTGTTCTGTTGTTGTTGAATAGTTAACACATTTGCATTGTTTCAAAAACACCAACTAATATTTAAAAACTGGCAGTGAGATGTCTTTCGCAGTTAAAGGTTCCCGCCACCAAGCCTGATGATCTGGTTGGAACCCCAAGGATCCACATGGTCTTCTACAAGTTGTCCTCTGACCTCCACCCATGAGCTCTTGCACATATCTCTTATTCAGTAAATAACATAGCGCACACATAAAGGAATGTGGTCTGTACCTTTGCATCCTGCTGGGACAGTCCCTGTCCTGTGCAAACGTACACTCTGCTATTAAGCAAAGCTGCAAGGAAAACCTGGAGTGAAGCCATTTTGGACCCAAGCAGAAGGGTCTGGGAGAGTCACAAAGTGACATTGCTCGTCAAAGGGACAGAAACCTTGTGGTTTCCTGAGGGAGCATCTCTTCCACACAATTACTGCCCTTGTCTTAGCTGCAGACGGTGATACCTCAGAGAGGTGACAGGCTGCTCAGAACATTACCCTGCTTCCTTGTTACAAAAACAAGATTTTTTATGAAACTGTTTGCTTCTCCTGTTTCTGGGTTAGTAAGTTCAAAGGCTTGGGGAAAAGAGTGTGTGAAACGTTGCCAAGAACATTTCTGCTATTTAAATCCTGTTTCCTGACATCTCCAGAATCAGTTAATCCATCCAAAATTATTGTTTGGAGCCAGTTTTTTTCCCCCCAATTAACTGATTTTCTGATCCTGGCTGTGGAATGCTGAGCAAAGGATTTAATCCCCTTTCCTCATCTATAAAGTAAAGGGTTAGGACTATATATTTCTTTCGGGTCTTCCCAACTCAAAATTCCCTCAAATCAAGTTTTCACCAGCCTCACACAGCTTCAGTACATTTTTCAGTCTAGACTCAAGGTCACAGCTTTATCCCTTTCCCTTAACTTTCCTCTCAGTTCCCATTCACAGTCATTACTGTGTAGCCTGGGTAGCAAGGGGATCAACCATTGTGTACCCTGATGGAAATGCTGATGGAGATAAATACACAGACCACGGAGACCAAAATGAGGAAGCGCTGGGTTAGATCTGAGATAGCAGACAGGATCTAACTTAAACACAACGCCCTCCTCTAGCCTGCCCCGGCACTGAACAGACATGGTGCACAGCACATGTAGGCAAAACACTCACACATAAAATATTCTTTTAAGAACACAAGTGTGTTAGAATGGCCTGAAAATCTCAGAGGTGGGAAAGCAGAGAGAGGTGCCAGCCAGACTAGCCTACCTGGTGATTTCCAGTACAAGGCCTTGTCTCAAAAAATGGTGGGTGTCACCTGAGGAACACTACCCAACATTGTCCTCCAACCTCCATTGGCATTTGCACACATGCATGTGTACCTGCACATACAAGTGCACCCCCACACGCACACACACAGTCATACAATGGGATATCAATTGGCAATGAAGAAGGACACAGTTCCAATGCACCAACAACATGGATAAGTCTCAAAATATCAAGGAAAGGTGAAGAGTAAGGCTTCACACAGGCTGGAGGGGAGGTCCCATGTTGGTTCCCAGCACCAAATGGAAAACCAGTGTATGCTGTGTGACTGCATTTCTACAATGCTCTGCATCAGGCGTAACCAGTCTGCAGTGATAAAAATCAGAGCAGTCACTGCCTGTGGGGTGAGAACAGAGGCCTCACTTCAAAGGGCTCTCAGGGAACTTCCTGTGATAGAAATTCTCTTCTCACTCAACACTACCTGGGTACATACGGGTTACTGAATCAGCAGGATTTTCACTACTTTTTCATTAGAGTAGAAGGACAGGCAGTGAAGACATCTCGTGTGTGTGTGTGTGTGTGTGTGTGTGTGTGTGTGTGTGTGTGTGTTGTGTGCTTGTGTGTGCAGTATGAGCACCCATGCATGTGAGTGAAGCCAGAGGAGGACACGGGTGTCCTGCTCTCACACTGCCATATACTCCTTTGAGACCGAGTCTCTCACTGGATCTAGAGCTAGGCTGACAGACGACAAGACCCTCCTGTCTCTAGAGTTCAGAGCACACATCCGCACATGGCTTTTATGTGGGTGCTGTGGTGTAAGCTCAGGTCCTCATGCTTAGGCAACAAGTGCTCTTCCACTGGGTCACCTCCCCAGCCCCACATTAAAATCGTTAATAAGATGTCTTCATTTTATTGTATGTGAATTATACTTCATTAAGATCTGGTATCTTTGTTTGTTTTTTGGAGGGTTTTCTTAGCCATGGAGATGGAATCCAGGGCCTTGCATATGCCCAACACACACTATACTACTGAACTACACCTCCAGCAGTGTTCATTTTAACAGGAAAGCAATTCTGGGGTCGGTGAGATGGCTCAGGGGGTAAAGAAGCTTGCTGCTAAGCCTGATGACCTGAGTTCAATCCCCAGAACCTACATGGTAGAAAGAGAGAACTACCTCCTGTAATGGCCTCTATACATGTGCATATTCACACACACACATAATCAATTGGTCAATACAGAAATACAAAAATATTTAAATGTCAATTTTTTTCCGAGACAGGGTTTCTCTGTGAAATAGTCCTGGCTGTTCTGGAACTCGCTCTGTAGACCAGGCTAGCCTCGAATTCACAGAGATCCACCTGCTTCTGCCTCCTAAGTGCTGGGATTAAAGGCGTGCACCACCATTGCTCGGCTTAAATGTCAAATTTAAAAGGGAAAAATTGTATTTCACAGTATTTTTTGTATTGTACAATATTCTTTTTTCTTTTTTAGATTTATTTAATATATATGAGTGCTTTATCTGCATGTATGCTTTTATGCCAAAAGAGGGCATCAGAGCCTACTATAGATGGTTGTGAGCCACCATGCTAAGAACTGAACTCAGGACCTCTGGAAGAGCAGCCAATGCTCTTAACCGCTAAGCCATCTCTCCAGCCCTGTATAGTATTCTTATAGACCTTTTGAAAAATTATTGTTATTTGTGATTTTGATCAGAGATACAAAAATGGTTTAACTTAAATGGCTTTCAAATATCTTTAACTATACAGACAGCATGTCCAAGGAATGTACCTTGAATCTGAAATGAGAAGTGTAAGTTCCAGGCTCTTAGTTCACAATTAGGCAATAGACTTCAAGTCTAGTGTTCTGTACACAGTTTAAATAAAGGCAATAAAATCTACAAGGCATGAGGGCTGGAGAGATGGCTCAGAGGTTAAGAGCACTGACTGCTCTTCCGGAGGTCCTGAGTTTATTCCCAGCAACCACATGGTGGCTCACAACCATCTGTAATGAGATCTGGTGCCCTCTTCTGGCCTGCAGTCATACATGCTGTCTACATAATAAATAAATAAATCTTTAAAAAAAAATCGACAAGGCAGCTCATACAACCGTCACTGAAATCTTACTATGCTCAGAAGAAACAGCTCAAATCAATGTGTAAAACTGAAAGACTGACAGCTTTCGACCAGGGAGAAGCTTAGCAGCTAAGTCTAGTCACATCCACCCAACCCCGAGCTGGTAAGAGCCAGAGTGTAGTTCTATCCCAGCCTCCAAACAAACAAAAACAAGATCAACAAAGAACGAAGGGATCGGAGGCAGCAGCACACACCTGTAGTTCCAGCACTCGGGAGGCAGGGGCAGGTGGATCTGTGAGTTCAAAACCAGTGAATCTACAGAGAGTTCCAGGACAGCGGGGCTACATAGAGAGACCCTGTCTCAAAATCAACATAAAAAGAAAAAAAGTTAAGGAGGCTGAAAAGGGGAGAAGGGGAAAAGAAGCAATGAACTAGGATTAGAGAGACTTTGGGGGAAGAAATGCAAAGGTCAGACCTTGGTTGGATAATGATCTGAACAAAGAGAAAACAGACGTGTCGAGTAAGTGGGAGAGAGCTAGCAAAGATAGTCATTAGAGGACACTGAGGATCTACAGTGGCTTTCTTGAGTGTGGTAATGTTATTATGGTTGTTTTTTAAAAGTCCTCACCTGCTGGGTATGGTGCCACATGCACATAATCTTCGTACTTTAGGAAGTAAGGGCAGAGGAGGGTGAGTTCTAGGCTAGTTATATAGTAAGCCCTGCCCCCGCCCGCCAAAGAAACCACACACCTGAAAGAGGTGCATCTTGAAATATCCATGAGTGAAAGACTATGTCTTGAATTTGCTCTAAACTCTTTTGAAAGCGTATAGAAAGCCAGTGAGACGGCTCAGCAGGGAGAGGCACCTGCTGCTATGGCTGATGTCCTGAGTTTGATCCTCAGAGCCCAACAGTGGAGGAAGAGAAATAACCCCCACATATACTATGCACATTCTTGCTCTCCCTTTCTCTCTTCCTCTCTCCTCGCTCTCTCACTTGCTTGTGCACATGCTTTCGAACACACACACACACACACACACACACACACACACACACACACACAGGAAAACACACAGAAATGCCAGACATACTGGCATATTCCTTTAATCCCAGCACCAAGGAAGCAGAGGCAGGCAGCTCTCCATGAGTGAGGTGAGAGACCAGCATGGTCTACATATTAATTCCAGGCTAGCCAGGGTTAAGGATAAGACCCTGTCTCAAACACACACACAAAAGTAAAGAAATGTACATTTTAAAGCATACAGAGGAGGAACATAAAATTTTAAATGGCAGATGTGCAATTATATTATTTTTTTCTACTTTTGTGTGTTCTTAAAATCCTGTGTACACTTTAAATTTGAAATTTTGGAGCCGGACATGGTAGTGTGCAGTTTTAATCCCAGCACTCAGGAGGCAGAGGCAGATAGATCTTTGTGAGTTTGAGGCCAGCCTGGTCTATGTAGTTCCAGGACAGCCAGTGCTACACAGGGAGACCCTGTGAAACTGTGTGTATTTTAAAACATCCCCAAGAACCTAGGTGAAGGGTAAGGTACTATGGAAGGCCCTAGGCTCCATCTGCAGCAGCACAAAATGACAAACACTAAATGCATGCATTCCGATGTCCCACAGATCAGAAAGAAGCAGGGGCAGTTTTGACACAGTGACAGTTTTGGGTTTTGTCTTACTTTCTAGCCCACAGTATGGCTTTTTCTCCTCAGCACAGTGCCTGCCTGCCTTTCTTCTTGAAGCCTTCATTTTATCAGAACGGCCACCTCCAGGTACTCCCTGAGCCCTACTGCTTAGAGGCACATTCAGACTCTATCGATGTACATCTCAAAAGAGGGGATCCGGGCTGGGGGCAGAGAACAGCCAATAAGTGTTAGCCATGCAAGCATGAGGGCCTGAGTTTGACCCCCAACACCCGCATAAAAAGCTGGATGTGATACATGCTCTTGTAACCCCAGTGCTGGGGAGCTGGAGAAAGTGGATCCCCTGGGACCTGCTGGTCAGCCGGACTAGCCTAGTCATCAAGCTCAAGGTCCCAGTGAGAGACATCCCAGGGAGAGACCTTGTCTCAAATGACAAATGACAAGGCAGACAGCTCCTGAGCAACAACACTGAGGTTGTCTTCTGGCCTGCATAACCACACACACACACGCACGCATGCACGCACGCACGCACTCACGCACGCGCACACAGAGACATGCACACTCCTCACTGCACGTACACCTACACACAATTTTTTTTAAGACAAAGAAAGGGGAACGCACACTTCTGTTGAGAGTCTCACAGCTGATGGGCAGCAGTGTGCTCAGCTCCAGATCCGTGACCATCTGCCGAGACTCGGCCAGCAGGCGCTGGAGCTTACTGGTAGGAGAAAAGTCATCCTGAAAAAACAATGCAGTTCAGCACTGTGAGCCAAGGTGCATTTTTAAGTGTTTTTGCACAATCGCAGCTTATAACACAGCTGTTAACTCTCTATCAATGGTAGATATCAGTATTACAAAAAAAAACACCCAATTCCTTTCATTTCTTATAAACTACTCAGTGAAATAATGCAACGTAAACAGAACCTACTACAACTAATTATAAGAAAAGGTTTCTAGACATTTCCTAAATAAAAACCAGGATGGGTATGGTGTCATACACCTAATCCCAGGACTTGGTAAGCAGAGGCAGGCAGATCTCTGAGTTCAAGGCTAGCCTAGTCTACTTAATGAGTTCCAGGCCTGCCAGGGATACATAGTGAGACCTCGTCTTTTAAAAAAAAAAAGGGGGGGGGAGTGTGGAGAGATGGCTCAGCACTTTAGAGCACTAAC
The DNA here is from genome assembly GCA_902168325.1 of Peromyscus nudipes. Classification (NCBI taxonomy): domain Eukaryota; kingdom Metazoa; phylum Chordata; class Mammalia; order Rodentia; family Cricetidae; genus Peromyscus; species Peromyscus nudipes. Next base: position 8,096 of record CABHPH010126547.1, on the reverse strand, counting down.
TGTTCTTCCAGAGGTCCTAAGTTCAATTCCCAGCAACCACATGGTGGCTCACAACCATCTAAAGTGGGATCTGATGCCCTCTTCTGGCATAAAGTCATACATGCTGATAGAGCACTCATACACATTAAATAAAATAAGTAAGTCTTAAAAAATCAAGTCATAATTAGCAGGTCAAAGTAACTGCAAAACAGAACCTTAGCACTAAAGGTATGTGGATATGTGCTTTAATTTAATCCTGCTTTTTTATTTTTATTGGTGTTTTTGAGGGTGAAGATCAGAGGACAAGTTAAAAGAGTTCTCTTCCCAATGTAAGTTCTAAGAACCAAACTCAGATGTCAGGCTTGGTGGCAAGCACCTACCTACCCTCTCTCTGAGCCATCTAGATGGTCTTTAATTTAAAAACAAAAAATTGATTTATTTTGTGTGTGGAAGATATGTTCCATGACATGAAGTTGGAGGAAAAATTTGCAAAGTCAATTTTCTACTTCTACCCAGTGGATTTGGGTGTTTGATTCAATCACCAGGCTTGGCTGCGATTGCCTTTACCCAAACCCAACCACCCTACAGCCAAATAAATAATGTAGAAGGAGGTGGCCATCTCACCAGCTCTTTTTTGGTTTCTTGAGACTGACATTTCACTTGGTAGCCCAGGCTGGCCTAGAACTCACTATGTAGCCCAGGTCAGCTCAGCCTCACAATCATCCTGCCTCTGACTGCAGTGTCAGGTTACAGGTGTGCACCACAACCTCTGTCTTGTTTGCCTTCCTTCTTATGGGATTTGTGTATTAAAAAAAAAAAAAAAAAAAGGAGGCCGGGCGGTGGTGGCGCACACCTTTAATCCCAGCACTCGGGAGGCAGAGCCAGGTGGATCTCTTTGAGTTCGAGGCCATCCTGGGCTACCAAGTGAGTCCCAGGAAAGGCGCAAAGCTACACAGAGAAACCCTGTCTCGAGAAAAAAAAAAAAGAAAAAGAAAAAGAAAAAAAAAGGAAATAAAAGATCTGAAAAACTATTTGTTGTATCTAAGCTTATTGCGCTCACTTATTATTTAAAATCAGACAGTAACATCCCCCTCTTTTTTGAGACAGGGTCTCTGTGTAGCCCTAGCTGCCCTGGAACTCACTGTGTAGACCAGGCTGGCCTCAAACTCAGGGATCTGCCTGCTTCTGTCTTCCTAGTGCTGGGATTAAATGTGTGTAATCAAAGCCTAGCTAGTTTTTGTTTGTTAACTTTTCTTTTGAGAAAGGAGGAAAATGTAGGTGTGGAGGCTCATACCTATAATTCAAGCACCAAAGAGGGGACCCTGTTAAAGAAAAAAGAAAAAGAGAAGGAAGAGGATGTGGTGCACACCTATAACACCAGCACTTAGGCACAAGTAAGTTCAAGGTTGTCCTTAGCTATACAGCTGGTTCCAGGCTAGCCTGGGTTACATGAGACCCTGTCTCAAAATAAAAGCAAGCAAGCAAACAAAAACCCTAAAAACACATTAAAAAAAACAAACAAACAGAAAAGGAGGGGAAGAATTTATAAAACATCCTTTACTTAGAGAAAGTGCCCATCCCTGCTGTAGTTCCTGAATCCTTACCCTCAGTAAGATGAAGGAGAACCACCCCCCCCACACACACACACAGGAGAGTGGAAGGAAAGCTACGTCTTCTGCTTTATCACCAGGCCTACTTTGCCCATTATCATGGGCAGAATGGAGATTTCATCTAGACCCAGCTTTCTGGAGACTCACAAAGGTGGGAGGGTTCCTTCTGCACATTGTCATTTCTGCAGCCATGTCTTTAAGGTCACAGTATGTCACCTTTGACTCTATGGAGACTGCTGTCACCAGGGGGTGTATGGAGGAGTGGGAGGCTAAGGACAGGCAGCTGAGTGGAATTTGCTGCCCATTCTTTTTGTATTGCTGTTGGTTTCAAGTTGAATAAAAACATCAATACAGCAGTTTCTGAAAGGAAAAAATATTTTTTAAAAAGAACCTTGAGGACTGGCAAAATGGCTGAGTTCAATCTCTGGAACCCACAATAGAGAGACAGAACCAATACTAGAAAGCTAGCCTCAGACTTTCCCATGAATGTGCACACACCTGCACTCACACATGCACATCACACACATACAGTCAATATTAATAAATGAAAATTTAAGAAAAGAAAAGTAAGCTGGATGGTGGTGGCACACACCTTTAATCCTAGCACTTGGGGAGGCAGGCAAAGGCAGGTAGATCTCTGAGTTCAAGGCCAGCCTCCAGCTCACCTACATGGTCTGGAAAGCACCATTCCTGTCTCTCTCTCTCCAAACCCTGCCTGCTCAGAGAGTCTCTGAACAAAGGAAAGGTGCCAAGAAGCCCAGTTCTGCACTCTTGGGGACTACAGCCACTTCCTCCCCTGATGCCTCCAGCTGCCCAAGTCATTCCCACCCCACACCCCCAATGCTCAGCTTTTGACCATACTTGGGCACAAACCCAGCATGTGGATCATTACTCCTCACCCACAGTCTATAAAATCCCCTGCCTTAGTTCGGGTTCCAGACTTCTCTGGCCTGTTCTTGGAGTCCAGTGAACCTGTCCCAGGTTGCTTTGCTCAATATACCTGTTATTATACTTCTTCAATTCCGCTAGATCTGGCTTACTGCGCTGGTGGAAAAACACCTATTAGCCTGGTCTACAGAATAAGCTCCAGGACAGCCAGTGCTATTCGGTGAAACACTGATAAAAAAAAAAAAAAAAAAGAAAAGAAAAGAACCTAAAAAGGGATGAGAAGACAATGGGGAAAAGCACAAGATCAAAGAGTGTGAGTGTGTGAGTGTGTGTGTGTGTGTGTGTCTGTGTGTAAAATTGTGAAAGAATAAAAATGTTCAAGTAACCTTAGGGGCCTATGACTTAAAATACATTTAGTGCCAGATGTGGTGGTGCACGCCTTTAGTCCCAGCACTCGGGAGGCAGATGCAGGAGGATCTCTCTGAGTTTGAGGTCAGCATGGTCTACAGAGTGTTCCAGGATACTAGTTCCATAATGGCTAGGTCTATGTAGAGAGACTCTGTCTCAAAAAACCAAAAACTAGCCGCCCCCAAAAGAAAAACCCCAAAATGCACTCAGATGCATTTTATTTTATGTGTATGAGTGTTTTGCCTGTATGCATGAGCACATGTGTGAGTGCTACCCATGAAGTTCAGAAGGGGGCTCCTGAAAATGGACTGATAGATGGTTGTGAGCCACCAAACCTGGGTCTTGTCCAACAGCAGCAAGCACTAACTGCTGAACCATCTCTCCAGTGTGTAAGAAGGTTCAGTCACACAAGCCCGTGACGGGAAAACCTAGAAATGGCCAAAATTAAGCAACAATGCTACAAAAGAATAAAAGCATGCCAAGGAGAAACTTTGCTTGACTAAATTGGGAACTTTCATGTAAAACATAAACCTTTTCATTGGACAATGCTGCATCTTTGCTGAAGAACACACTCTTGGATGGGGTTCTTTTGTCTGGAGAGGCCCCTGACTCATCTTCTCTTTCAGCAGACTTTGAGGACCCCAAACACTGCGGAGGCTGGATGGTTATGAGCTCACTGCAAACGAGACCAAAAAGAAACAGTGTCACACACCTGTCACTCATACACTTCAAAGTACACTAAGAGGACCAAACAGGGCCAGCGTGTTGCTCAGATTTATAATCCCAGCACTTGGTAAGGAAGCCAAAGCGGGAAGATTAACCCACCAAACGTCTAGGCCAGTCTGAGCTACACAGTAAGTTCCATGCTAGCCTAGGGGACAGAGTGAAATGCTGTCTGAAGAAAAAGTACAAAGAGAGAGGGAAAACAAAGAAGAATGTAGCCAGGTGGCGGTGGTGCACGTCTTTAATCCCAGCACTCGGGAGGTAGAGCCAGGCAGAACTCTGTGAGTTTGAGGCCAGCCTGGTCTACAGAGTGAGATCCAGGACAGGCACCAAAACTACACAGAAAAAAAAAAAATTGTGACAGGGTCTTGCTATGTAACCCAGGATGGCCTCAAACTTGGCTAACAAGCATACATTACCACCTCTAGCTTAAACATGTTTTCTGAAATGAAGTCAAGGTTGAATGGAATAATTTGATCTGAGTAGCATATTATACATTAATACATACTTTTGCAAGTAAAAGTTAAAATCTGTAGTTCAGGGTAACTACAAGAACAAGGAATTTTCCTCCTTCAAAAAGTACAGAGGTAGGGGTAGAGAAATGGCTCACCAGTTAACAGCATGTGCTGTTCTTACAGAGGACCCAAGTTTATTCCTAGCACTCACATGGTCATTAACAACCATCTGCAACTCGAGCTTCCAGAGATCTGACACCTTTTTCTGGCCTCTACAAACAACTCCGTACACACACACACACACACACACACACACACACACACACACACACACTGCTGCTTACTGCTTCTGAAGAGTACCTGGGCTCAGTTCTCAGAACCCACATAGCAGCTTACAATTGGCTGTAACTCTAGTACCAAGGAATCCAATGTCCTCTTCTGGACAACACCCATATACATAAGATAAAATTATTTAAAAAATGTATTTTTAAACTTTTAGCCCAGCAGGGGTGGTGCACACCTTTAATCCCAGCACTTGGGAGGCAGAGGCAGGTGGATCTTTATGTTTGAGGCCAGCCTGGTCTACAGAGCGAGTTCCAGGACGGCCAGGGTTACACAGAGAAACCTTGTCTCAAAAAGCCTTTTAAAAAAACAAAACAAAACAAACAAACAAAAAAACAAAGAAAAGTTCAGCATGGTAGAGCATGCCTTTGATCCTAGAACTCAGGAGGCAGAGGCAAATGGAGCTCTCTCTGTGAGTTCAAAGACAACCAGAGCTATACAATGAAACCCTGTTTCAAAAAAACCAATAAATGAAGCTTTAGAAGCACAGAAGGACCAAGGTAGCTCAATGGATAAAGCTGCTTGCCACCAAGTCTGGGGAGCTGAATTCGATCTCTAGAACCCATATGGTGGGAGAGAACCAACTCCCTAAGTTGTCTTCTGAACTCCACACAAATGTTGTGGCATACACACACTAATAATTAAATGTAGTTATTTTCTTTTAAGTATGGAGGCTAGGGGTGCAAGCTCACTAGCTTAACATTCTCAGCCCTGGGCTCAAACTCTGAAACAAAAGAAACAGAATTTTAGTGAAAAAAAAACAAAGAAGGTGCTAGGGGCAAGATCCCACAGACGGCAGGCGTAAGCACTACTAACAGTGTAAGAATAAACCATGAAAAGTCAGGCTTCTGGCTTGTGAAACGACACATGCCCAGGACTTTGTGAGAGTGGAGTGGCACTGGGCAGGTGTCCCTGCAGGTACCAGAGCTCAGGAAACACAGAAGAGCAAGTGCCTGTGCTTCCCCTCACCAAGAGACCTCACTTGCTAAGTGGAAAGAGGCACAAACATGAACATTAACCTAGATAATCAAGTGGATACACAGGTTCTTGTAATCGGAGGGAAACAGGAAAGCACCACTAGATTTCCTACTTAATCACCCATTGGTCCCGAGCATGTGGCTCAGCTGGCAGAACAAGCTGACATTGAATTACTGAAGTTAGTGAGGACAAAGGGGCCTTGAAGGAAAACCCTGAGTATAAATTTGAATTTATTTGTACATTCAATTTAACACACACACACAGCTCTCAAAACTACCCAATGCAGGCTTTCCCCATATAAATAGAGAATGTTTTCTGGGGGATGGTTCTCAAGGCTGTAGCTTAGTGGCAGAGCCCCTGCCCAGCATGAACAAAGCCCCCATTTCAATTTCCAGCAAAACACACACACACACACACACACACACACAAGATCTTGCTTACTAGGGATGAACAGACAGCTATCCCTTCCTGATACTTGCAGCATTCCAAAGATCTTTAAAAACCAAATGACTTAATGACATTTAGTATAGCAAACGATTTTTAATTTTGCACTTGGCAGAATATCTGTATGGTTTTTAATGACTCGAGCTTCTTTAAAAGGCCCAAAGAATACCCTACATAATGTAAGTACTAGAAGTTTTAATCCTTAAGTCCTGTGAAAGTCAATGCAATGATTAAAATAAGGCTCTCAATACAGAAACTTCATCCTTTCTGTGCTCTGAAGAGCTATGCTTTACTTCAAAATAGCAGGCATTATTACAGTGCCACTCAGCCACAAGATTCAGCAACTCTAACAATAAGACAAGCTTGAATAATTTAGCATATACTAATTGTCTTATGAAAAAAGAAGCCAGTTGCTTTTATCAGCTTGTTAAACACCAATGTTCTGTCTTTCACTTATTTAAAAAATAAGAAAGCCTAAGAAATGAAAAGTTTAAAACAGATAGGAGCTAGACACAGAGGCGCCTGGGAACTGAAAACAGGTATGAGCAGGACACAGAGGTGAGGCATTGTGGGTATGTGACATGGAGTGATCCTAGATAAGAACAAATAGAAACTGTGACTTGGGGTCTGTACTGAAGTCTGGGCCTCAAAGGGTCAGCCTATCAAATGGAAAGGATCCTAGGGTGAGGAATGCTCCAGAACAGCATTCCACTCAGCACAGTGACCTACTTGTTTGTTTTCTAACAAAACAGCTTTGCCCAACTCATAACTGGTTTTATTTTTAAGTAAAGCCTCTGCCTCAGAAGCCACCCTCAGTGCAAACTCTCTTTATTGGAGTCTATAAAGTCTCCTTGCACAAAGACTCAAGTGTCTATGCCAAGAGGAAAAGAGCAAAAGGTTTGTCTTACGTACGACTGCAGTTTGCAAAAGGTGCTTTTTCGCTGGCCACAGGCATAAACGTCTACTGCAGCCTTATCTGTGCCTGCTGTCACCTATGCACCTGTCTTTACAGATGTCAACATCACTAACCTTGCTGAGGAATTATATTTCATTCCACTGACACCTCCTGAACAAGTGCACAAAGTTTTGTGGCGAACAATCCTTTGCATTTTGGAAGGCTTGAAAATGTTCATCCACTCTACGTCCGTCATGTGTCCTGGGGCTTCGACGATGATGTTACTAGGGTGGCAGCACTTGGAATCACACAGGTCACCGTCACCAATACAGACTTCATTTTGGGTGCAGCCTGAGATTTCAGACATGTCTGCAGGGTCATGGCAGTCCCCATCAAGCTTTTCCGGTTGTTTTGCGACAGAGCAGTTAGAAAGGCCCAGGTAAACATTGATATCATGCCACTGCTGCTCTTCAGGTAGCGAGATGGATGTTTCCGAGAGCTGCTTCTCTTCTATCTGAAGCTCTAGTCCATTGCTTTTTGGAGATTTTGCATGAATCTTGCATAGTGTAACTTTGTTTTCCGGTTCAGTCTGGATTTTTCCACCCAGAGACCAAGACTTTTGTTTCTCCAGTAAGTCTTTGGTAAATAGAGATGAGAGAGCAATTACACTTTTTTCCCCAAACGCAGTATTAACCTGTAGCTTCTTCTCTCTGCATGCATCACAAGAGCTCTTGTCTGACCTATTGTGCTGAGCCAACGTGACCTCAAACTTTTGATCCTTAACCAATGACTTCTGATTTCTCTCTCTCTTAATATCGATTTTTGGGTAGTTATTGTCAAGGTCTGATAAACACATGTCTCTGCTACAGTGGCATTACAAAAAAATAGGAGTTATAAGATAAATTTGATACTATCATCTACTAGTATTACCTCCCCCAAGCCTCATTAGAAGTCCCAAATCCCAATAAAACCCATTAGTCTGACTTTCAGAGCCCAATTTCAGCCCCACCTCCTACAGGAAGTCTTTCTGAACATCAAACCTACATTCCCCTCCCCTTTCCATCCCTCACTCATTGTGTTTACCATCAAAACAATAGCAACAAAATCAAAACTACTAGAGAAATGTAACAAGACCTTTGCCATGCTTCCCTCTAAGGTTTTTCCTATCAGGGATTTTATGTTTGATTTGAGACAGGTTCTCACTTGTAGCCCAGGCTGGCCTAGAAACTGTGATCTTCCTGAGTACTAGGAATACAGGTGTGCACACCATGCTGGGCTTGTATTCACCAATTCTGATCCCTTAGAAAGCACAGCTCTTTCTTTCCATGATGGCCTGAGCCACTTCCTTCCTTTTTTTTTTTTTTTTTTTTTTTT
>CABHPH010126546.1:4621-22449 GCA_902168325.1 Peromyscus nudipes | reverse complement strand
CACTTTCTTTTGTGGAACAGTCTCTCCCTAAAGCAAGAACTCACCACTTCAGATATACTGGCTAGTCAGCAAGTTTCAGGAATCCTCCTATCTCTGGTCCTGATCCCACAGCTCTGGGGTTACAGGCACAGTAACCATGCAGAGCGTTTGTATGGGTACTGTGGATCCACACTCCAGTCTCCATACTTGCACAATAAGCACTTTATCCACTGATCCATATCCCCGCCCATCATTGTATTATATGTGTTGTATTATGTTGAGTTGTGTTGTATGTATTGTGTTGTGTCGTTGTGTGCATTGCGTTGTATTGAATTGTGTTGTATTGTATTTTATGTATTGTGTTGTATTGTATTAAGTTGCGTTGTGTTGTGTTGTATTATTTTGGGATAGAGTACCACTAAGTTGCTTACGCTGGCCTTGCATTTATGATCCTCCTGCCTCAGACTCTAGTGGATGTTCTTAATTTCACAACCACACAGAAGACTGGTAACATAGTAACTGTAAAAATGTTTTTGTTTATGTAATGGTTTTGGCATAGGCTAAGACTGACATTTTTCTGAATGAGAATTGCCCTCTGTGAATATTATTAGACCTTGAATGGCTTTGGAAATTAACCTTTTCTATAGATTTGATGTTTCTTTAATGAATCCAACCAAAAATAATACAGCAAAAACAGCTCTCATATGTGCACCTGACTCAGCAGTAAAGTCATTTCAATGACAACTAACATCTGAATCTCAAGTGCAGCCAAGCTGCTTTATAAATGTCCCATTCATTAAAAGCTAAGCTAAGTGAGACTCCATCTCCACACGTTGCTGTAGCTGTATTCACAAAGCTGGGATTGCTGCTGAAGCAGCATTCTTCAGACCTCCACCTGTAAAAAATGAGTGTACCTCCATTTCCTACCCCCACTCCCATCACCCCTCTGTGCTCCCTCTAAAGTCCTCACTGTGCAAATCTTTCCTAACCGTCTCGACAGTTTAGCCCTGTTAGCCTCCAAAGCCTTCCCTACATATCTGAGCCCAACACTAAGTTCAACTTTGATAATAACTGTTACTTACTTTTTCTTTGAACCTTTCAGAATAGTCCTTTTGATACTATATTTCCAAATTCATAATTAATACCTCCATTTATATACTTTAAGTTCCTTGAAGAAAAAGCTACATCTTCATATGTGTCTGTACATGTGTACATACATAAATTATATGTGTGTGTGATGGGTGTGCATGCATATATGGGTGTGCATACATGTATATGTGTGAGGGTGCACACATGCCATCAGGTACACATGGAGGTCAGAGGATGCCTCACCTTCTACCTCGTTTGAAGCAGGATCTCTTGTTCACAGCTGCATCCCCCATGTTAGGTGGCCTAAGAGCTTTTAGAGTTTCCCCTGCTCTGCCACACATCTTATCACAGGAGCACAAGGATTACAGACATGTGCTACCACACCCAGCATGATGTGAAGTCTGAGAATCCAAACTCAGGTCCTCCCGCTTGTGTGGCAAGCGCCTTAGCCACTAAATCTTCCCCCACTTCCTGAAAAGCTACTTCCTGATGAGTATGGATCATACCACCTGCGGGTAATATTTGCACCATGGAAAACTGTTGTTTGATTAACTGCTGACAACCATTTTGGCAGCTCTAAGCATAAATATGATGAATGAGGATTTATAAAAGGGCTCAGCGATACTTCAACATTCGTAAATGCAATCCAACAAGCATTTGCTAGACTTGTGCTCACTTTTGGCTAGGATAGACATGAAGCTAAAACCGTCTCTACCCTAAGAAAATAAAAGGTAAGTTAGAATTATTTACTACAGTAGCTTTCAACTATAGGCAATCTTATCCCCCAAAGGGCAGTTGGCAGTGCTTGGGGATACTTTTTTTGGATTCATGTGGAATGTGTAGGATGCTACTGACATGTGGTAGTCCAGACAAGAGAAGCTGCAGAGAGCACAGTAAATGTGCAGGGCCATCATTCACAGTGAAGAGATGCTTGGCTCAAAGTATCAGCAGTAGCAAATGTGAGATACCCTAAGCTGGCATGCCAGGGTCAGCTGATAAGTGTCTATCAAGTTATGAAACTTTGGCATGGCTGCTAATTTTCATATCTGGGCATCTGGGACTAAGGTTCATTTCCCATTGTAGTAGACCAAAAGCTCCAGGAGAGTGGAAACCAGTTCTCCCCTTTAAGACTCCCAGGTTTTTTTAATTAGGTGCTCTGAATATTTGTCAGGTGAAAAATTAAAGTATTGAAGAATTAGCACACTCCAATACATTATCTATATCCAGTATATTCTCCAATATACTGATTTGACATTTGCATTCTAGCATTCGAAGGTCCTCCTACCTACTACGCAAGCCTGCTACCACTGAGCCTCATCCCAAGTTCTCTTTTTACTTTTTATTTGGAAACAAGTTACCCATTCAGTAACCTAGAATGGCCATGAACTTTTTTTGATCCTCCCGCCTCAGCCTCCAGAGAAACTGGGATTACAGGCCAGCACCACCTCTCCTGGCTAGAATAAATACCTTTAAAGATCATTTCATTGCATGCTTTTTAATGGTCATTGAAAGTTATGTGGTTTTTCTCAAAAAGTCCCTATGGGAAGTTCTCATATGTAAGGCAAATAAATGTAGTGCCCCATGAGCCAAAGGACACCAGCAGCACCCTGTGGGGGACCCTGTCCCCCAGGACTGAAAAGGAACACACTGAAATATTCATGAGCAAAACTGAACTAAAGAACAAAGAGACAGATGAGTTACATGGCTAGACAGGGGTAGATGGCTGCTTTCATCTATGAAATACTCTGAAACACAAATACAGGACAAAGGCTCTTATTTTGTTGAAATAAGATAGTGTCACACTACCTCTTATGTACATGTGGCTAAAGACTTCTGTGTGGTGGTCTATTTCCTAGGGCTGATGTCTTCCCCCACATTCACACCCCTTTTAACAGAAAAAAATGTTCCACGAGGCTCCAATCCCTTTCCAGAATTCATTCAAGGCTGGAACACAGTATATGGATAAACTAGACGGTTCTTGCATCATTTTCTTCCAAGGCATCCTGTTCTAAGAACCACTTTAAGCCAATGGTTTAAGTGATTCAACCTTCCTAATGCTGTGACCCTTTAACATGTTTCCTCATGTTGTGGTGACCCCCAACCATGAAAGTATTTTGCTGCTACCTCATAACTAATTTTTCTACTGTTATGAATGGTAAATATCTGATATGTGACCCCAGTGAAAGGGTCGTTCAACCTCAAAGGGGTTGCACCTTTCATGTTGAGAACCACTGATTGAGCAAACGAAATTCAGAAATTCCCTTCACTAGTGACTTGCCCTTCCACACAGGTGACTGACTGTTGATTGCATGGGCTGCTGCATAGTGGCATTTGGAAGCAGGAGTACAGATAGTGTGAAAACACAGTCTGTACATTCATTGAAAACTCTAGCACCTGCAGTTTTCTTATACAAACTTAGAGAGCTTGCCAAGATAATTTTGGCGGGATAATGGGAATGCTTAGAAAGCAAATTTTTCTAAGAAATCATGGGAAACTGGGGGGTTGGGAGTATATGAAAGAATCAGGAAGTTGAAATGTGAGGGTTTGAGATCTGTCAAAAGATTGCAGGTTATTAAGAAAAAGGAAACAAGTAATTTCACAGACAAACTTGAGAAGGGCCTGTTAATTCACCCATGTCCTGTATGACTATTACCTAAAAATACTATAAAGGTTGAGACTGGGCATAGATTTAGGGAAGTAATGGGCAACTGGGGCTAAAGTTCAGGATGCGTCCAGGCTGAGAACGTCCTGGTAAAGCCATCCTCAGACCTGCCCGGCTCTTTATTCCTCTGCTGTACTTTGTAGGTTTCCTCCCAAAGATATTAGCATAGAGGAGAAGGCCAGAAGGTGAATGTGACCCAGAGGAAGGTCTGTCCTGGCTGGACTCACGCTGTGATCCTGTCAGAGTCACAGGGTTTTGATGGGAGACATTGTCCCCAAAGGTTTCCACCACAAGGTGAACACATGGGAGGTAAAGATCAAATTTAAGTAAATTATATATACAATCTAGTCACTGCCACATGATCCCAAATGACACCTTTTTTTTTTCTTTCAGAATTCCCATAAAAACTGAATAAAAGTGATGTGTGAATTAGTCAAGGTCAATGCTTTAGCTTTATTTTAATGACTTAAGAGCTGCAAAGCCTTCAATTTGCCAGTAAAGATCCTTTTGTAAGCAATGGCTTTTAAAGTGTCACAAACAGCTATGTGGAAAATACAGAGAGATCTATCTGTATCTGCGACAATAAGCCTGACTCTGGGGAGCTCTCAAAACCATATGCTGCCATGGAAAAAGACCGGAGCAGCGTCTGCTCATTACGCTGTCCTATCCAAGGAGTACCTGACACCTCCTTCCTTCTCAGTTCATCTAGAGTCCATGCCTGAGTCTGCAAATCCCACCCATCTCTCCTACACAGACTGTTATTGCTTAATCTTCTCTGTGTTCATCTTCTGTCCAGGTGACTATTTTCCCTCTACAGCCAACAGTTATCCATGGGAAGGGGATTTGTAGAGGTCCACAAATCTCACCCCTCAGTTTACAAAGAGCAAATGAGTCCTAGAAATGGGAAATGATTTCCTCAAAGGAAGGAACAACCCGTGATCCAGGCGGCCTAGCTCATCTGCCCTGTAGTGAGCACAGGGCCATCTTCCCTGACCTTCCAGGCTACTGAAGAAGTCTCCTCTTTCACCGCCTTCCTATTCTCAAAACTCTGATCTGGGAAGTGTAAGAAAATATTTTGGAAGTATCTGCCCATCAACCACAAAGGATCTGATGTGTTCTATATTATTTTACATAGTGAAATGGGAAGTTTCTTTGCATTTTAGTCCCTTAAGCAAGGAAAAATTTGGCTCATATAACAGGTATTTGCTTAAGCCTTCCAAGAAGAGGCTGTGGGAAGGACCATAGGACAAAAGTTAACAACAAAGTTCTATTTTTCAAGATAGCAATGGTCACCGTAAGGAAGGTCAACTCTCCTGTGGATCAGGCACTTATGCTGCCATTAAATTTAGATTAGGATCCCATTCCAATTTTTAAAGTTATGAATGTAAAAAATATAGATGTATAAAGTGTAAAGGCAAAGAATTTGGAGTATGTATTGTCTCTCAATGTTTTTACCAAATGCTTTCAAATTATTAAACATCCTATTTTTAAGCCTTAAAATTATACAGAATTTTAAAAATACAATCTTTCATTTTTTTATATCACATTGTTGGCTGTCCTCAATTCTTAGGTATAACTAAGACCCTCAACTACACCTTTTCTTCAAAAGCGCCTCTCCCCTTACATCTTGAAAGGAGTAATGTTTTGTGGATAGTAACCTTCTTTATTTCACTTCCTCTGGCTCTTAGCTCAGAAACTACAGTGACAATATGGTCACTTTGACCATTTTCCTTCCATCAACCAAAAACTTCAAGCGGTTACTTCTCTTCTCCTTGAATCATTCAGTGATAAATTTCTCCAGACACCCATCTGTTCTGCTGATGGACACACTCTGAAATTTTGCCCACAACTTGTGCTATCTGAATGCGGGTCCTTATGAATTATATAAGCAAATGTGTCCTAAATAGTAAGATTGGATTCAGACCCCAGAGGCATCATGACACAGGAAGTTTTAAACTTCTTTTTAGGAAGATTTATTTTTAATTATGTATATGTGAGTGATAGGGTAGTTATATGTTCATAGTGAAGATATCTGAGGAAGTCAGAGGCATTGGATCCCCTAGAGCTAGCACACAGGCATTGTGAACCACCAATGTGGGTAGTGGACACTGAATTCTGGTCCTCTACAAGAGCAGTGTATGCTCTTAAGCACTGAGCTATCTCCTCAACCTCAGAAATTTTTAAATTTCTATAACAGACAAATGGGTTCAAACCCTGACTCTTCCTTAATTATCTGAAACCTAATTTGACTTATTATTGAGACGTAGAGTGGTTAGAGGTTCGTGATAATTAAACAGGCTCACAATGCCAAGGATCAAACAAGAACTGCCATTCTAGGTGTCCTGGAGGTGCCCATGCTGCCCACTTTGGACATACTGCTGCAACTTAATGATATTCTTAACAAAAAAATAAGTGCTGGGAAAGCGAAGACTTCAAGCTTTTAAAGAGCTGGCTTTATAGATCTAAAATTGAGATTTCTTTGGAGACTGAGGCAATTTTAGCTAGCTAGTCAAAGCCAGTGAGGAGAAAAATAGTTTCAAATCCGCTATTTGACAGACATGAAAGCAAAATGAAATCTTACGGTTGGTTTTACATTCTCACATTTAATCCTATTTTCTTAAAGTGATGGCGTTGACAGCAAGGGAAATTAGATCATGGAATCCTTACTAAAGCCCCATTAACAGTCCATGGATCCTAGGCAGAGATGGGGTAGCCCAAGCAAGTGCTTGTCTGTGCTGCTGCACCAAGCTAAAGAATTGTCTTTAAGGGTCTCTGTGTGATAATGGGTCCGTTGTTGCTTATTTCTTGTTGTCTTGAGAAAGAGCCTCATATAGACAAACACTGGCTTCCAACTTGGTATAGGGAGTGTGGGATCTCTTAGTTCCTTAATAATGAACACAGACAGGGTTCAAGGATGCCAAACAGCCAGATCACCATACTTCTGGGTGACTGTGGCTATTGGGCTGTGCTCCCCTACAGTACTGTGTAAAATGGGGCTTGTTCAAGTTGTGCCTTGCCTTAGGTGACTCCATTTTAAGTGCATATGCAGAGGCATGGAGCCTTTGCACCATGGATATGTGAATGCCACCCAGCACCACCCTCGAGGCACGGGATGGTAAATAACTTTTTCTTAAAAGTGGAAGGGAGGCAACTATACACTTCTCACAGAGAGTCGGACTGGAGGGGCACATGGGCACATGGGCACATGAAATTCCTGTCAGGGAAACCAGGCTTGAGAACTTACTGAACAAGCCAGACCAAGGAAAAGTTTCCACCTCTCTCATCTGGATCCCAGAGGACACTCAAAACCATGATGATGAAGGACCCAACTGACCTGTCAACACTTAGTGTGTGCTTCAAGGACCGAAACATCTCGCCTGTCCCAGCTTCAGCTCTGCTCAGTCCCCACTACTGATACCTGCATGGTGAGCTCAAGTCTGAGGCTCAGCTCAGTTTGGCGCTACGACTTGATTTTACAGTGTTGTGCCCAGGTCGCAAGACCACCACAGAGCCATTCTCCAATGCAAGCACACAGAGGTTTTTATTAACAAAACAAGCAAGCTTGGTCCGCCATCCAACATCCAACACAGCAGGTGGAGGAGAATGCCCCGAGCATTCACTTTAAGGGGTTTATATAGGAAAAGTTTACATGCATCTTGGGATTGGACAAGAGGGCTAGGGGTGAGGTAAGCATAAGGTTACTAATTGCTAACAGAATTCAGGGTATCTATAGAGACATAAATTTTTATTCCCTATGTCCTGCTTTTGTTGACACATTCTTATTGTTGCAGTCCTGCACTCCTCTAAGGTCAACGTCTGGACAGTTGAGTCCATTACTCCTCATATCTTGTTTTGCCAAGTCCAGGATGCATAGATTTATTATCCCAGCCTTATAAGTTCAATTTCTGATCACTTCTAAAACTGCTGGTCAGCAAATATCTTTGGAGGAGGGGAGGGGGAAGCATCTCTCAAGATGGCTACTGATTTTTCCCTCTCAACAGCACATGCAACAGCCCTCCCACCAGAGTTAATTATGAGTTCCCCTAGTCCCATGATATCTGCCTTACATCCCTCAGCATCCTGTTTCTGCTTCTGAGTGAGGTCTTTTTGGGATTCCCTGAACTCTGCTGTGGCCTCTTTAATTCTTTGTAACTATTCTATCGCACACACGTGTATGTGTACACACACACACACACACACACACCTTACACTTTGGGAGTGGTAGAGAGATGGTCCATTGGTTAACAGTACTGAGTACTTCCTGGTCTTTCTGAAATGTAGAGTGTGGTCTCACTCTCTTCCTGATGATCCGGATGCAGAACTCTCAGCTACCTCTCCAGCACCATGTCTGCCTGCCTGCATGCTGCCATGCTTCCTGCCATGACGATAATGGACTAAACCTCTGAACTGTAAGCCAGCCCCAATTAAATGTTTTCCTTTATAAGAGTTGCCATGGTTATGCTGTCTCTTCATAGCAACAGAAACCCTAAGACACAAGGTCATATCCTAATAGCCAATATCAGGTGACTCATAACTACCTGGTATAAAGCAATCTTCTGGGCTGCAGGACAGCCTGGTGAGAACTCAATGGAATATGTATAAGGAAAAGGCATTAGGCAACATCTCATACTTTTACCCTTGACCGCAGAGTGTCTTAGGTTTGTGGCCTGGACAGGAATTCTGGAGATTAAACAATGGGTGCTACAATTACCAACACCCAGAGGTCTTTGCACATTTCCATGTGAAATTTAAATATTGTGCTCTCCACTATGACTAGATGTGGAAAAATGAAGCTAACTGTACTTGAGACGTTGGCTCTGGATATGTTCTGACAGTACAGCAGACTTTAGAGCAATAGTTTCTGGAATATGTTTGCCCACAACAATCTTATCTTTGTTTTAACCTATCCAATTAACAAAATGGCTAATGTAGTTACATAGACTAGACAGGAATCAATGAAATCCGCACATACCAGCTCTAAATACAAGGATACAAGGGTATGAATCCTTCATAGCTATCCCAGAATTTGGTTGGGACACACGCCAACCAAAACGGCTCAGCTTGGCGTATTTGATTAACTATGCTGATGAACTGAACCTAACTCAAAACTAATTAAAATACTGGTGATGAGGAAGTCCACATAAGAAGAAGCCTTGGGGTGGGGTTCTGAGGACTCACGCTTTCATTTCCATCTCCCACAGTGCCATCTGATGTCAGCTGCCGTGACGGGGTGATAGTTGTCAGTACCAATATAAACCGAATGCTTCCTCCTCCATATTCAGGAGGAGTATGTGTTTCTGTTCTGGCTCTCCATAGGGTATGTCCCCAGCTGGAAGAACTGGGATTGGATGGCACTCCTTCATGTTTGTGACTAAGGAAAAATAGGTTTGTATCTACTGGCTTTTCTAATCAGGAGGCACATCTGGATCTGGGAACCAGCTGTTTAATGAGGTCATACTTTGTGTGGAGGATAAGTACATACCACCAGGAACATGGGAGGAAAGAACACAGGCTGCTCACTATGTAGACTTCTAAAGGCAGAGGCTGTACTTACTGACCACTGCCACATTGTTAAGAAGAAAACAATTTCAAAGCTGGGTGTGGTGATACACACTTGAAATCTCAGCGCTCCGAGCTCAGGCTGAAAGATCTAGAGTTCCAGGCTAAAAGTAAGGGGCGACTCAGTGAAAATGGGAGGAAAGAATTGGGGGGGAAGGAAAGAGAGAGAGAAACTTTGAGATTACAAAGCAATAATGACAACAAAAATTCCAAGGCCAGTATGTTTCTTTTTTATTTCTGTGTTTGACTTGAGATTGTTGAATGATTTATAAGCATTACATTAATTCCCATGCAAAACTCCAAGACCACATATGTCTGATTTCAATTGGCCAAACCCAACCTATGAGTCTGGACGTTCAAGACCAAAACCACCATGTTGCTTGACTTTTCCATTAGCAGACATCATGGGTCATCTAGATCAGCAAGCCCGTCAATGACTCCAGCACCATTGTCTGCCTTCTTCTGTTCACACCAAATCAGGCAAGCGCCCCCCCCAGCACCTAAATCCCACAGCACCTAAATCTGGCAAATCGTTTCAGTCAGAAAATAGGACTCCTTTATTCCAACACAGCCACTCAGGTTATTTCCTGGTTCCTGCTCTACGGTGAAACCTGCTTCGAATAGGTATGATATCTTCAATTTGGGGATAATTCTGCCTGTCTGTTTTCCATCAAGGTCTCAGGAGAAATAAAGACACTTTATAAAAGGAAAGGGGAAGAGAAAAATCTCTAGAATCCCCCCCAAAATAAATACAAAGACACCCACTTTGTCAAGTATTGTCTTCCCAAGCTTTAGCTAGTCACTGAACAGGTATAAAGCTTTAAAAACTTCTCTCAGTAAGGCAGGAACCAGAACTATCAAAGAGGGCAAAACGGGACCCACAATTAAAGGAGAACTAGACAAATGCAGAGACTCATTCTACTGACCGAGAGAACAGGACTAAATGAAAATCGACGGTATTTCCAGAAAGGATGTTAATGTACACTGAACATACACACACTGCAGCTCTAACAATGGCAAAGACTTCTTTAGTGCAAATAACAATTAGAATGGTGTGCTCCTTAATAGGATTTAAATAAGGCTTCAAATAATTACAAACACTAAAACTAACATTTGGAAACCTTAATTCTGTTTGGAAAGCTATCAAACCCTCCCTCCAAACCATCCAATGTTTGCTGATTCGAGGACAATTACATTCAATGAGGTTGCTCAGAACACGATGTACATCATTCTTTCTCTCGAAGTTTCCGTCCGGTAGAAACGGGGAAACTGTTCCGATCGCTGGTCCAAAGAAACAAATGCAGCCGGCATGCACAGGGCCTCCAGGTTCTTAGGACTCTCAGATACCCATCTCAGTGAAAACTCAGAACAAGGTCAAAAAACAGAACGGAAGCAGAAGAGAGCTCAGATACATAAGAATGAAACGTGTTCCCCCAAACGCACCAACAAATCTACACTGGGTGTGAGACAGAAAACAAGAGAGGATTCATGGGCAGTGTCGTCTATATGGCTCAAGTTCTCCTTAAAAATGAACACCATAAAAAATAAAAATATGTGACAATAACTAGAAAACCAACAGCAAAATCAGGCAGAATATGAAATAGTAATAATACTGTTTCAGAGCCTGCACCATCCTGCGGAACCAGGAAACTTAAAAATGTGTCCGTAACAAATCCAATGTAAGCTGGATATGTAAAAACAGAAGGACAGAAATCACACACCACACTACACGCTACCTAAGTCTTAGAACCAAGAAGGAGAAGAAAAAGAGAAGGTCAACAAATCACTCAGAAAAATTTATCATCGATTCTGAAATGGGGCCTCGTGACGTCGTCGGGGTTAATAAAGACCGAGATGGACTTCCCTGGGTTCTCAGTCACTAGCTGCTGCAGTTTTTTTGCCAGGCGGTCATCAGGCTGATTGGGGTCCCCTCCATCCGACTGCGGGGAGGGGATGCTGGTGGCGCTGCCCCGCCGCTGCAGCTTCAGCGTCAGCCGATTGGCTGCCTTCACGTGCTCGATGGCGGTGCGCAGGTGCTCGGCAGGATCTGAGCGCACGGAGGACAGCTTCCGGGCGTGGAGCATGACTGTCTCCTCCGACAGGTGCTCCAGCATGTTGCACTGGGGGATGAAATAATTAGGGCACATCTTGTTGACCAGACAGTGCTGCAGGTCGTCAATGAGGCCCAGCAAAAAGTGGGCTGCATAGTCTTCCTGAGCCAGGTAGCTGGCGGGGAGTCGGTCACAGGCCCAGAGCATCATGCTCCGCAGGTGATAGGGGCTGATAGCCTTGGGCCTTGACAGGAGTTTGATGATGATGGCTTTGCAGGCCTGGTAGGCCTGCATGAGACTGCCCGAGATGCACTTCTTCAACTGCACCTCGCTCCTGGCAAAGGACAGTCGCCACTCATTGTCCTTCTTACCCTTGTAGGAGCAAGCTGGCACCAAGTAAAAGCCACTGATGACCTCTTCCTCAGTGATCTTCCCATCCCAAAAGTGGTTCTCCATGAGCCAGCTCTGGGCCACCGCAGGCCAACCTTTGAAGGACACCACAGGGACAATATCGTACAACATGCGACTGCTCCCCACGCCCAGGATGATGGAGATGATGGTCCCGTTTTTTTCTACCTTCTCCACCTTTGGCATCCCTCGCTGGGGTTTCTTCTGGATCTCTGAGAGGACGATGCTGATGGAGTCGTAGAACCAGTCAGCCACTTTGGTGGGAGAGAAGAAGTAGTTGGTGGCGCCATTGATGTGGTCTGCGATGGTGCAGCAATCTTTCCACTTACTGATGGTCCCCTCGTCGAAGAGCCGGAGGCTCAGCCAGGAGTGGCACAAGGCTGAGTGGCGCATATCGAGTGTCACAGGCTGATTACGGTCATGCAGCTTGAGGGCCGGCACCAGAAGGGTGAAGTCCATGTCGTAGTCAGTGCCGCGGGCATAGACGTTCAACTCATCGAGGTCCAGGTCAACCACACCTTCTCGGACTCCTCCAGAGAGCAACAGGTACTCGTTAGCCACAGGAAGCTTTTGATCTAATTTCTGCACCATCCCTAGGAACAAAAAGAGAAAACACTATTACAGGAAGCACACGGTCATGTGTGTCACTGACCTCCAACAATGAAAGGCGCCAGCACGAAACCAGATCTCAGGCGCTGCACAGACCCAGCTAACAACACTGCTCAGAGCCTGACCTTGCTCAGGGGGAAGGACTCTGATAGATCATTAGTGTGAAAAGCAGTATCACGTTCACCATCAACCAGGCCTCCTCTTCCCAGGCCTCCCCTTGCGTAGGAGAGTCCCCACACACACTCAGTCACTCAGTCTGAGAGCCTCCATATGCTCCAACTCTTCTTGACCTTGTACCGCCCAAACTCATCCACATTTCATCCCATGCCCTCTCTGTGTGTGTGTCTCACTGCCGTCCCTGGCTCTCCACGCTGGTGCCAATCACGTGAAGTCAGCCTAGTGTTTTGCCAAGCCCGGCTCGCTCGCCCAGCTTCTTCTCCCAGAACTTCTCTGGACCGGAAGTTCTCAATGTGACTGCAGAGGATTTCGAGGGACAATGTGACCCTAGCTCTAGCACATCATCTGACCTTTCTGTTTGGCACTGGCCTGGAGTTACAACGGCCACGGCATGTGCAGCTATGGGTGATTTAGGGGGTAAGTCAAGGCAGTGTTCTGAACCAGTGCCGGTGGCCGATGGTCCTGTACCACTGGCGTGTGCTATTGCAGCTAACAGTAATAAGCTGAAGGTTAGGGATGTAGCTCAGGGGTAGAGGGCTTCGCCTAAGCATGTGCAAGGCCCCGGGTTCAGTTCCCACCACTACAAGCGCATGAATGAAAGAATAAATGAGCAAAAATCAATCTCGCTTAAGAAATCCTTCATGATTTGGAAATAAATGGTTCGGAGGGAGAGGAGGGAGGAGGGAAAAAAAGGGTAAGGGAAAGAGGTTAAAATATAATATATATATTAGTATACTATATATAAAATATATTATATGTGTGTGCATGAAAAGATCATAATGAAATACACTGTTCCGTACAATAAATACACTTAACAGTTTTTAAAGAACAAAAATCCTTGATGAAGAACAATGGGTGGTTTTATTAAATCTCCCTCCTTGAACAACTAGAAAGATTCCTTTTCTCATCTTTGGTGTGGCAGGCGGACTCCATTACAGACTTCCTCTGCCTCACACTCAAGTATGGAGGTTAACTTCAGGAAAAGCACTCTGGGAATGAGCTGTGTCTCCACTTCTACCTGCCCTTCCTGGGCTCCCTCCCAGGGGTGTGTGGATGTTGGAATGTTCTTCAGTAAATATCCCTGACTCTATCTCAGAGGTTGCTTCTGAGGACTCCCAGCTGTGACACTACACCCTACCCAGGTCAGCACAGGCTGAGGACCCCCAGCTGTGATACTACACACTACCCAGGTAAACGTGGGCTTCACTAGAAACCACACAGAGGAATTTCATCTTCCTTTGCATATGGTTGGAGACAGCCAAATTAGCAACAGGTAGATAAATACCCCCATCTCAGCTGTTACCACGTTTCAATGTCAACCTCTTCTTTTTGTAATGTAAGACGACTTAACCCAGGATTTAGCTATGAAAGAATCAAGATTGAGCCGTCTGATTTCAAAGTCTGTTATGAACTCTGCTTTGGATTCTAACAGTTTTCTTTAGGCAGACTTGTGTGAAAAATAGCTAAAAGCTCCCTTCTCCTTCTGCCTGCGTGGAGAAGTTGTAGCCACTTGCACTTGGTGTACAGATCCCCGGGGGTTGGGAAGCAGAAGCAGGGTAAGCTAAAAATTTCCCTTTCGCCCTCTGCTGGACTGGGGAAGTAGCAGCTTTTACCAGCTGCATATAAGGAACCGGAGCCATCCCTTGCCTGAAACACAGTTGTCTTTCCTTCCAACAGCTGCTTCCACACTTAGTTAAAACTAACTTTTCTTTCCAAGGAGCCAATATAAAGTGCTTCGCCAAATTCTAGAATTCAGGAGTTAGGCTGGTTTTGAACACTACTTCTCTCAAAAAGTGCAGAACATCAGCGCCTAGTGAGCATGGGGCTTCACTCTCTATCCTCATAGAAGCTGAGAACTCACTTGCTAAGACGACACTCATCCTGGGATGCCCGCACCTCCATCTAGCCTTCTTGAGACTGCTAAGCTTGCATTTTTATAAAATGGTGATGACAAACCGGAGCCTTCCCCAGCTCTATCCACCCCCCAGACATCCTCTTTGCCAACGTGTCCGGCTTAAGTTTAAGCCAAGCTGAGCTGATATTGGCTACCATGGCAGATGGATTACCAGGGGCTGTGCATGGACACAGAGGGGCGGGGGAGTTCACTGCACCTGTGGATACAGGGTTGGTTGCAACAAGTGTGCCTCTGAACGGATTCCCTTTTGCTCTCAGTCACATCTGACCTCAGGAGCAGAGCACCTGAGGAGGCACCAGCCGGCAGAGCTCACCAGCAGAAACAGAAGGAAGAACAGACAACAGTCCTAGTCTGCTCTCCCCAGAAACGCTGGCTTCTATTTGCTCCTAAGAAACTCTACAACAAGGCCATCTTCCCATACTCCTCTAGGCCAGTGGTTCTCAACTTTCCCAATGCTGCAACCCTTTAATACAGTTCCTCAGGTCCTGGTGACCCAAACCATAAAGTTATTTTTTGTTGTTACTTCATAACTGTAATTTTGCTGTTATGAATCATAATGTAAATATTTTTTGGAGACAGAAGTTTGCTCTATGCTTTGATTTTTGTCTTACGGAGTAGTTACTACTGACGAAGACCTTAATATTACTCTTTATAGATACGGGAGCCTCAAGTTTAGGGAATGAGCTCCATGTCACCCCTTACTACTTTGTGGATCTTCAGAACATCAAGTAAAAGAACAGAGGTATGCCCGTCTCCCTAAGTCCCAGTGGATAAAATTTGCCACACCACACTACTTTAAGAAATGATTCAGTTCAGAATGGCATCTGTTGAAACTGTACCCTGAAACCAAACTAACTCCATCATAGCGTAAGAGACATACATCCTATCTTCAAAGCCCCCATTTAATAAATACTAGGTAGGTAAGTGGTATCAGTGTCTATGTAGAGACTTGTAGACTATGTAGAGTTCCTTTAAACACACACACACACACACACACACACAATGCTGGAGAAAGAGTTGTAAAGTTTTAATGTCTTGTAACTCTAGTTACATTAGATAAATTATCTTTGGTTAGGCACACAAGTATCTTTGTGTGATCTCAGAATATTGGTAAGTGTGTTACCACTTTCTTGGCTTCAACTCTCATGACACACACAATTAGCAAACAGAGCCTTATTCCAGCAGTGACTCATAATGACCGGCACAGTGTGGGATGACAGAGAAAAAGTCCTCTGTGACTCGGATACACCCTCTAGGGTGACAATGCCCTGGGCTGATAAATAATGAAAACACCCCTGTAAAGAGATCATGGCTTTTACTTTGCAGGAAGAAATGCCTTTGCCACACTCAAGATCCCAAGAAGCATCCTTAGATGTGGGCAGGGCTATCTTTTTCTAAGAATATCACCATCTAAAGAATTCTTAATGGCCCAATTTGTTGGTTTTGGCATCCCTCATTCATATCCAGAAAATCATCTGTCTGGAGTCTGGAGTCAGTGTCTGTCTGTCTGTCTGTCTGTCTGTCTGTCTGTCTCTCTCTCTCTCTCTCTCTCTCTCTCTCTCTCTCTCTCTCTCTCTCCCTCTCCCCCTCCCTCCCTCCCTCCGTGTGTGTGTGTGTGTGTGTGTGTGTGTATGTGTGTGTGTGTGTGTGTGTTGTACAAAAAGAAACACCTAAGATTCCGAGAAATGACTCACTGAAGGCCACACAGCTTTAGTGGCATCACCAAGACCACTGCCCTCTTCTCATATATGCTGTGGAGGTCAGAGTGCCACATACACACTGTTCTCTCTGTGACAAGGACTCAGCTTAACAGGGAATGCAAAATGGCTTGGAAAGGAAGCAGCCAGGCTCTCCAGGCAAAGCGCTGGCTTTGTATTTTTGTTGCTGGAAGCTTGACTGTGGCCTTGGACCAGTAACAGATCATATCTAGCTACCTACATTTATCAAGAAAGAATGAACCCAACTGGCCTTGAAAAATGCCATTAATGTTCCCAAATAAATAGACTGCACAATGCTAGAAAGGCCTCCTAGCTGTCCAACGATCTCCTAGTCACCATTAGTGTTCACATTATGGTAAGATTTTATAAAGTCAATGAGTCAGTGTTATTTTGTATAATTGCTTAGACAACTGCATAGAGTTTTATTTAACACACTGAAAATCTGATTAAAAATTCAGGCATGGCCATGGCCATAACTATTCAGTAGTGTGTATACAAGAGTAGGAATAACTCAAAGGTGTCCCCTCAAAGAACGTCCTTGGTCTTTGCCATTTTGACCCTGATCAATATACATGAGCACTGGGACCAGAATAAGAGGCCTGGGAAGGTGTCCTGGGTTTGTCATTTACAATTTAGATGAGCCTGACAAGATATTTAAGCTTCCTGAGCTTCCAATTCTTTATTTAAGCAAATAAATAAACCATCATCATAGAGTTGACACCAACTATCTAAGCATATAATAGACATAATTCATTTTACTCTTATGTGAGTCCCTTTCCACCACCTATAAGCCCGACATTGCAAACCAGACTCACTCCAGAGAGTGGTTTGGAAGCTCTAAATAAAGCAACCTAACAAAAGCCTCCAGCACATTCACGGCACACAAAACATTAGATGAAAGGAAATGGATAGCGTAGCCTCTCCTTTGGCTATAACAAGACTTCTGTTGGCCCAGGAACATGTCCTTGGGTGGCAGCATGTTGGTGTACACACAGTCTGGCAAAGAGAGGGCAAGCTGGATTCCACCAGTCCCTAGGATGTGTGGACTGAGGAGCTTCAGCAGCTCCTTGGGGGCCTTGACCTGGATGAATGATGGCCCTTTTCACCACCTACGGCAGTGGCATGCCGGCTTTGAGGGGTTCTCTCGTTCCTAAATCAGGTAATAACAAAATGAACATGGCACAGACATCGTCGGAGGCTCCGCCCACAAAAGCTATGTCATTGCCAAGTCCAGCAACGCCTTGTAGTCAAGGTCTTATTTTCCCGTGTCTAGAACGGACTTTGGGATCGGAAGGCAACAGACTGTGCAATGTATCATGTGTTTCAATCAGTGTTAAAACCTCATTAGCTGCCAGGCGGTGGTGACGCACGCCTTTAATCCCAACACTCGGGAGGCAGAGGCAGGAGGATCTCCGTGAGTTCGAGGCCAGCCTGATCAACAGAGTGAGTTCCAGGACAGGCTCCAAAGCTACAGGAAAAAAAAAAAAAAAAAACCTGTCTCAAAACAAAAAGCAAAATAAAACAAAACCTCATTAGCTATACCAAGGATCACAGAAGGGCTGGCAGCATACACGTATAAAATGGTGTACTTGTCAAAAAGTCAAGTAGGGTAAGGGGAACAAAAAGCCTCGCTATTTCATTATTTCCCTTTCAAACTGAAG
>CABHPH010126545.1:22110-55520 GCA_902168325.1 Peromyscus nudipes | reverse complement strand
TTTTTTTAAACTTGCATGGGTGTTTTGCCTGCATGTATGTCTGTGTGAGAGTGTCAGATCTTGGAGTTACAGACAACTGTTAGCTGCCATGTGGGTGCTGGGAATTGAACCCGGAACCTCTGGAAGATCAGTCAGTGCTCTCAACTGCTGAGCCATCTCTCCAGCCCCATCCAGCACTCGTAATATGAAGTGAGGATTGTTGTCTCAAAGTCCCCAGCTCTGATCTTGAGCGGCTTCCTTAACTCTGTTGGGAAAGCATCTGCTACATCTCTCTGCCTTAAGGGGACAGGACCCAAGTCTGGGCTAAGGCAGATCTGGATCGCATCCTATAGGAATCCAGTGTCAATCCGTGTGTGTGTGTGTGTGTGTGTGTGTGTGTGTGTGTGTGTCTGTCTGTCTGTCTGTATGTATGTATGTGTGTATGTTGAGCACTCATTTACATGGAGGACTGTGCCCTGTGGAGGCCAGAGGGCAACCTCAGTGTCATCCCTCCCCCATCTCCCCATCTCTCTCGACAGGGTCTCACTAGACCAGGCTGGCCTTGAACAGAGATCTGCCTATTTCTGCCTCCCAAGTGCTGGGATTAAAAATGTACTGAGCTTGAGCTACACTCTCTGTTTGGCCTGGAACTCCTCAAGCAGGCTGGACTGGCCCACTGGTGCAGCCTTAGAGATCCACTTGTTTTCTCCCCAGCACCGGAATTACAAGCCCTCAGCACTAGACCCAGCTTTCAGTGTTTTGGGTTTTTATTTTATTTAAATGTTGTGTATGTGTGTGGGTCCATGTGCATGTATGGACTCATGCATGTAAGTGCAGATGCCCATGGAGGCCAGAAGTGGACATTGGATCGTCTGGAGCTGGGATTGCAGGTGGTTGTGAGCTGCCTAAAGTGGGTGCCGAGGATTGGAATCAGGTCCTCTGCAAGAGCTGTATATGCTCTTAACCACTGAGCACCCCTCCAGCCCCTCACATGACTTCTGAGAGTGAGAAGTGTAAGGCAAAGCATCTCAGACCTGAGCAGGTTTCTAAAGAGATGCTGGGCTGGATAAATGGCTCTTGCAGGAGGACCTGAGTTCAATACCCAGCACCCATGTCAGGCAGCTCATAGTTTCCTGCAACTCCAGCTCCAGGGGCTCTGACACCTCTGACCTCTTCAGGGACCTGCCTTCACATACACATACCCACACACAGACACACAATTAAAACATATACATTTTAAACTGGGCAGGGTGGCACAGGCCTTTAATCTCAGCACTCGGGAGGCAGAGGCAGGTGGATCTTTGAGTTCATAGGCCAGTCTGGTCTACAAAGTGAGTTCCAGGACAGCCAGGACTACACACAGAAACCTTGTCTCAAAAACCATTTTTATCTATATTTAAATATGAATGCATAAATATATATTTAAATCCTTAAAAAAATGATATTGGATCCTCTGGCACTGGAGTTAGGGTGGCTGTGAGGGCCATGTGGTTCTGGGACCTGAGCCTGGGTCCTCTGAAAGAACATTAAACATTCTTAACTTCTGAGCCAGCTCTCTCAGTCTTTTTGGAGACAGAGCTTCACTGTGCAGCCCTGATTGGCCTCCAGCTCAGACCCTCGGCTGGGGTTAAAGACCTGAGCTACATCAGCACCTGCACACCTTTGTGGCCACCACAGAATGCCTTTCCTTTCTGAGGTGGGGTGACCACATTTTGCTCTTCCATTCCTGTTGGTGTGACCTGCATGGCATTGGCACTGACCCGCCCTGGGGTGATGTGGGAGGAAGAAACAGACACATACAAACAGGCTGCCATCGGGTGGGATGCTCTAAGTTTTAGGATTATTTTATTTGTGTGCACATGTGCTCCTGTCCCCGAGCCCCTGTGCACAGACGGAGGTCAAAGGACTTGGAGTTGGTTCTCTACTTCTGCCATGTGTGAGCCCACCTGCCACGGCTCTTGACGGCCCTCGTGAGCACCACAGCGTGGCACAAAGCCCACCCCTCCGGACACCTGGGTCCTGCTCACGTCAGAAAATACCCTGGAGGACACTGAATCCAGGGCTCACAAAGGCGGGGCCTCTGGGAGTGACAGTGTGGGTGTGACAGCCCTCCCTCTCCGGCTCTGTGGCTGGGACAGGTAGAGTGCTGTCAGAACCGTTAGTCTGTTAGTGTTGAGCTTGCCCTGGATCTGAGACACAAAAATGCTGTGCATGCCTTGATGACCACATCTGTCCAAGGAGCTGGGGACATGGCTCAGAGGGTAAAGAGGCTGCCCTGAAAAGGACAAGGGCCTGCGTTCAGATTCTCAGCACTCACATAAAGAGCCAAGTGTAGTCTGCAGCCTGGGGCCAGACTTGAGTCTGCCAGACTCCAGACTGCCCTACTGGTGGCCCTGTCCAGCTCGGGCCAAGGATGACATCCAAAGGTGGGGAAGCCTCAGAGGTTAAGAGCACTGACTGCTCCGCCAGAGGATCTGGGTTCAACTTTCAACACTCTCAATGATAGTTTACACCCATTCAAAATCCTACTTCCAGGGAACTGATGCCCCTTTTCTGGCCTTCACAGGCATCAGGCATGCACAGTGGTACATAGGCATACACATTCATTGAAACACCTATTAACACTAAATAAAAATAATTTAATCTAAAAAAATTTTTTAAGGCAATGGCATCCTTCAGGAGGTCTGGAGAGGGGAGCTCTCTAGGTGACTCTACCCTTGGAGTTTTCATGTGGATGGACCCGCAGGAGGAGGTGAGGCAGACGGCCCCCAGAGAGGTCCTGTGGCTGAGGAGGCCTAGTAAGTCTTGTTCGTGGAAGCCTGGCCCTTCATCCCACTAGATCTTAGCAAGACCACGGACAGAGCAGATGGACTATTGAGAGGATTCCTTGCACAAGTGCACTGAGCCAGCCCTGGGGGGCCAGCTGGACCTTCAGAGGGGATAGTAGAGGAAGCTCAGCTCCCTCAACTGGGCCAAGACTCAGGGACACACCCCAGGCAGTCCTTGGAACTGCTTCAGGCTGGCACCTGAGGCCCAGTGTGTGTTGGAGCAGCCTGTCCCAAAAGCAGGCAAGGTTGACACGGGACTCCCAGGGCCTCTTCCACAAACGTATCTGCTCAAATGCACCCTGAGAACACTCCTGTGCACTTACCTCAGGGACCCCTCTTTTGGGGGGGGAAGGGGGCAAGGTTTTACAATGTAGCCTTGGCTGGCTTGAAACTCATTATGTAGACCAGGCTGACCTCAAACTCAGAGATCCATTTGCCTCTGTCTCCCGAGTGCTGGGATTACAAGTGGGCACCACTACATGCGGCCCTTTGGTTTTTTGTTTTTTTTTTTTTAAAGATTTATTTACTTATTATGTACACAGTGTTTTGTTTGCATGTATGCCTGCAGGCCAAAAGAGGGCACCAGATCTCATTACAGAGGGTTGTGAGCCACCATGTGGGTGCTGGGAATCAAACTCAGGACCTCTGGAAGAACAGCCAGTGTTCTTAACCTCTGAGCCATCTCTCCAGCCTAGACCTTTGGTTTTTAATAAAGACTAAAGACTATAATTTTTTTTAAAAGGCCAGGTGTAGCGAGTGGTCTGGTCCTACAATCTCAACACTGGATGGAACCAGCCAGCCCTGTCAATCAGGGAACTCAGGTTCAGACCTGTCTTCAAAAAGATGAGGTGGAGAGCTACGGAAGAAGACATCAATCACATTGACCTCCACACGTGTATACAGAGATAAGTTTAAAGAAATTTTAAACTACCAAGAGTAGGCTGATATTAGCCCTTCCACCACAAAGCCAGGAGCCAAGCAGCCTTTGCTGGCTGCTGCACTGCTCCCGGGACAGACAGTCTCACTCCCCACCCAAAAAATCGAAGCAGGAAGATTCGCTCTGTGAGCATCAGCAGGCCTGGGAAGCGAAACTGCAGCAGCCATTCCCACCCCGGCCAAAGGGGGCACAGCAGGCCCTACCAGAGCAAATACACCCTTCATTTGCATGAGAGACACCCTAGCCACACCTCCTCTCCTAGCGATATAAGCAGGTCCTTTGCCGGCTGGCTTTTCACACGGGGTTCCATAAACGGCTTAAGCAGCCAGTTCTTCGTGTGTGACAGGGATACATTGTGAAGCCCTGGAACTTGCTATGTAGACCAGGCTGCCCTCAAACTCAGGGTTGATTTCGCCTGCGTTTGCCTCAGGATTGATGGTATTAGTATGCCTGGCTTTGTTATTTTGAGACTCAGCTGGCCCACATGTGTATCTGTCCTGGTTAGTTTTATGTCAACTTGACACAAGCTAGAGTTATCAGAGAGGGGGGCAGGAAACCTCAGTTGAGACAATGTCTCTGTAAGATGGAGCTGTAGGCAAGCCTGTGGGCTATTTCTGAATGAGTGATTGCTCAGTTCATAGTGGGTGGGGCTATCCCTGGGCTAGTGGTCTTAGGTTCTATAACAAAGCAAGTTCTGGTCTACAAAGTGAATTCCAGGACAGCTAGGGCTGTTACAGAGAAACACTGTCTTGAAAAACAAAACAAAACAAAAAGTTTTAGCCTGGCATGGTGGCACTTAGGAGGCAGAGGTAGGTGGATCTCTGTGAGTTTGAGGCCAGCCTGATCTACAGAGCAAGTTCCAGGACAGGCTCCAAAGCTACACAGAGAAACCCTGTCTCAAAAAGACAAACAAAGCAGGCTGAGCAAGCCAGTGAGCAGCACCCCTCCATGGCCTCTGCATCAGCTCCTGCCTCCAAGTTCCTGTCCAGCTTGAGTTCCTGTTCTGACTTCTTTCAATGACAGACAATGATAAGGAATTATAAGCCAAATACACCCTTTCCTCCCCAACTGCTTTTTTTGGTCATGATGTTTCATTAAGGCAATAGAACCCCTAAGACACTAGTCCAGACTAGCTGTGAGCTCTGATGCTGGGATTCTCGTGTGTAGTTAATCTCACCAATTTTACAGCATCCATTCACTTGGTAAACAAACCTCTGGGTATGGCCACGAGGGACGGCCTAGGTTTAGGTTACTCTGAGCCTCCAGCTGCCGAGCCTGCCCTTCTGTCATGGACTGTGTATTCGGATTATGAGCCCCAACAGATCCTTCCTTAGTTACATTTGTCAGGCATTTTGCCAATGCAATGAGAGGTGGCTAACCGCTGTGTCACCGGCCAGACTTCTCTACCTGCCACCTTTGTGGGGAAGGTGGAGCTGCCAACAGGATGAGGATGCAGGGCAGACCAGGAGAGCCGGACGGAGTTGGGGTAGCTCAGAAGACAGACTCCCAGCACCACCTGGTGTCTCACAAACACCTGTAACTCTAGCTCTAGAGAATTCAATGCCCTCTTCCAGCCTCTGTGGTCACGAGCGCATGCTTGCACGTGCATGTGCACACACACTCCCCCCACACACTTAAAAATCTGAAAAAAGTTTCAAGGTGGCAGGAGCAGGTGCAGAGATGAGAAACACGACCTTGTTACTACAGCAGCAGACACGCCAGCAGCTGGTCAGAGCAAGTGGCTTCCAGCCTGAGGATCTAGACAGTGGTTCTCAACCTGTGGGTCACGACCCTTGGGGGGTGAATGACCCTTTCACAGGAGTTGCATTTCAGATACTTACAATTCATAATAGTAGCAAAATTACACTTAAGAAGTAGCAGCAAAAATAAATTTTATGGTTGGGGGTTGGTATTTTTGGTTCCCCAGTAATTGGTTTCTCTGCCGATTCAGTAAGCCAAATCAACAGATTAATGAGCACTGGGTTCCCTGGTGACCTCAGGGTGGGGGGAGGGGGAAATCCCGTGGCAGGTCTATGAACTGGAGCTCCAATACCCCATAGGTGCAGTCTTGAGCAGCTCCGGGGGAAGGGCCACCACTGGTTGTGCTTTCTGAGGGGCGGGGTCTGGAGAGGGAGGGGCTGAGGCAGAGTGTCCCAGCTGAGCGGCGGTCATCACATGAGGAACTGTATTACGGGGTCTCAGCATTAAGAAGGTTGAGAACTGCTGTTCCAGAGCCTTCAAAACCTGGACCAGAGCTTGAGCTGTGAGCGTCTGTACCGGCCAGCCTCCCTGTGCCTCAGGTAGTCAGGGCCCTCATGGGAAACGAGTGGGGTGGGCTTCTTGTGACCCAGACCAAGCTAGTTCTCAACTCCTGATCCTCCGGACTCCACCTTCTGAGTACTGGGACTAGGTGTGCCACCGACCTGGAGGGAGTGTGTGGTGTGTGTTCGTGCACACCGTATGCCCATGCACACAGGCTGGAGGAAGATGTCAAGTGTTTGCTTTATTTGTCTTATTCCCTTGAGACGGGGTCTCACCAGCTTTTACATGGGTGCTGGGATTTGAACTCAGGTCTTCATGTTTGTATACCAAGTGTTCTGAGCCATCTCTCCAGCCCCTAATGTGAATTCCATACATTTTTAGTACACCTACTTCTTTTAAAAAAATATTTATGTGTACGGGTACTTTGCCTGTACGTGTGTGTGTGTGTGTGTGTGTGTGTGTGTGTGTGTGCACGTGTGCACGCGCACCACCTGTGTGCCTGGTGCCTATGAGGCCAGAAGAGGGTGTCCAATGCCTTGGATCTGGAGTTACAGAAGTTTGTGAGGTGCCATGCTGGTGCTGGGAACAAAGCCATGGCTTCTGCAAGAGCTCTTCACCCCAGGCATCTCTCCAGGTCCTGGGGCACCTGTTTTTCCTGAGACCCATCACTTGAGGTCAAGTGTGGGCTCTCACCTGCTCAACAGTTCCAGTTTCAGGCTATGGATGGCCTCTGCGGGTACCAGGCTAAGGGCAGCAGCCTCTTCATGGAGTGGGGTCTGGATGGCCCTTTTCTTTCCCTTCATGCAGGGCCTCACTCTGTAGCCCCAATTAGCCGGAACCTCCTGCTTCAGCTCCTGGGTGCAGTCTCTTGCTTCATTCCCGTCTTGGGGAAGGACAACCCAGGCAGTGCCGGCCGGTGGCTCAGGCAGCCCCTCTTCAGACAGGCCCCACCCACTCTGACCCAGCCCAGCAGCAAGGTCACACACCAGCCCTTCTCAAGCACTTTTATTTCCCATCTCCTGTGGAGCTTTGTTGGTCCCAGGCTGGTGGCCTGTGTGTCCAGGGAAGGGGTAGAGCCTGAGAGAAGAGAGCTGAACTCTAAAGGACCCAGGCTGTCACTGGGGCTGCAGAGGCGCTCCAGAGACTGTGCCACCTGCCCCTAAAGGTCCGGAGTCCCTGGCTCCTCGCATCCCACAGGGTAGGCAGCCCCAAGGCACAGTGGGCAGAGCCATGTGAGCTACATTCAGGCTTCCCACTCCTGTCCTGTCTTCAGCCAGCAGCTGTGACCCTGTAGGAAGCTCCAACAATGTTGGAAGGTTCTCTGGCCACATGGCCGGTTCTGGGAGGCATTCGGGAGGGCAACAGATGCCCTACAAGTCCACTGTCCACTGGCCAGGGTGGAGCACAGCAGCCAGGAGTGGCCCACCCACGTCCAGGTTACAAAAGTGGGAAAGAGTTAATATAAAAACCCTGACATACACATATAAAATAACAGTTTGGTCCTCCATTAAGGCTGTTATGACTTAAAAGTTATGTAAACCATGAACGGAGAAACAGTTACTAAGTACAAAGGGCACCGCTGTGCAGATTGGGGCTCCTGGCCAGCAGCCCCCAGCCTTCACACCACACAGAGCTGGTGCCCACCTCATCCTTCTGGGCACTTTTCATTCTGGATCCTTCTCAGAGTGCGAAAGGCCAGCTCCGCAGCTGGGGCACCCAGATCTGTGGTTCTAGGACATGCAGACTCCCTGTCACGGTCCTCAGCCATTGGCCTGGCTGGAGCTGGGGGGCAGGCAGTACGTAGGGGGGTCCGAGTACCTGCGCTTGGCTTCAGGAAGTCTGACATCGTGGTCCAGGGATTCCAGGGTGCCCTGCGATGGCAGGTCAGCCCCAGGGGCAATGTATACAGAATGTACCTGGTCCTGTCGGCGGGCAGGTGGCTCTCGGCGCCTTACTGGAACAGCGGCCTCCGGGAGAGCAGGTGACCAGTTGGTCAGGAGCGCAGGCAGGCCCGGTGGGAGCTTGATGTTGGCCATGGGCATGATGGGATTCCTCCGCGGTGTCTTCACTCTGACCGTGACGAAGGATGTCGGCCTTCGGCGTGGAGGGGCTGTGGCCGCGGGGAGGGGGCTCGGGGTGGGCACACTGGGGCAGGGGAGAGCAGGTGCGGGGGGCCCTTCGAGAGACAGACTTGGGGTTACTGCAGTGGGGGCGTGGGTGGACTCCCGACCTGGGCCTGCCGCAGAGAGGAGGGTCATCGAATGCCACCTTCACACTCACCTTCCACGGCCCCCCGAGCGCCCCTCTCCTCCAGCAGGCTCTCGGTGCTGGCCGACGTCTCCGAGTCCAGGTTCTCCTCATCAGAGCCCCGCGGGTCCAGCTCCGGTAGCCGGTATGTGATGTCCTCCCTGAGGATGGGGGCACCATATTCAAGGCCATTCCCACCAAGAGACTACCCCCAAAGAAGTAGTCTTGCTCCTCCTGGCCCCTCCCTCACGCCAAACACAAGCAGTCAGTGATGCCCTTGGCACCTGCACCCCCAAACCCACAACCAGTTTGGCCTTAGGGCGCCTGCCCAGAATAGGTGAGTGTTAGCGGGAATGGGCGCATGACACTTGCTTCTCCTCCTTGATGGACTGGATCCGCTCCATGAGAATCTCCTTCTCTCGGTCCTCGTCGCCACCTGCCGCCTCCTCGGAAAGGGCCTCCAGCTCCTCCAAGCTGCTGTCCTGCATCACTGGGGTCCTGGGGCTTTTGGTCTGAAACAGAAGAGGCAGATCTAACCCAGCGCTAGAGGGCAGAGTTCAGGCTGTGGGCGGAGCCTAGTGCTTGGACCAAGTTGGGGTGGGTGGGCAGCAGCTCTAGGTTAGTTGTGAGGTACACCCGCTCCAGGGCTCTGTGAATGGAGTTCTGCAGGAATCTAGTGGGGACCAGGGACCAGCATGCAGTTCCAGGAGGTTAGGACATGCTCTACGTTACAGCCAAGACTACCCAGTGTGCACCTGGAGACATGCAGCCTGGCCACGCAATGCGTACATACCCGGACCCCCTCATAGGGAGACGAAAACCCCAGTTTGAGAGGCCATAGCTGGGGGAGAGATAACACAGGTGAACAGGTGTGCTGCGTCTGCCACACAGGCACGAGCAGGACCGGACCAGCAGCGGCAGCAGGCCAGGACCTGCCCCTCCCCCAGCACCAGAGTGGGCACTTCTGCTATGGGAACTCCTGGGCATTATGTTCAGGCAAGAAGGGAACCAGGCCAGGCTCATGTCTGAGCAACAGAGGGACAACCTGTGTCTGGCTGAGTGGAGGTAACCATTTGGTGAAGGCAGGGCTCTGCTCCACTTGCCCACAAGGCCATATCCTATGGCCTAAACCCCACCTCAGCCACACAAGGACCAGCCCCAAGGCCAGCACTCACAGCATTCTGCCGCAAGAGGGAGAGCCTTCGGAATGCAATGCTCTCAGCTGCCTCCAGCTGGTTGATCTCCTCCATCTTCATCTTGTACTTCCTCATCTGTTCTTTGATGAGCATCTCCACACACCTGTGCACACACTCAGTCAGTTCCTGTCCAGTGGCTGGGAAAGGCAGTTCCAGAGAGCCGGCAGGGCCAGGACCCTGGGATACCTTGTGACCTCAGGGGGCTCACTTTGCCTCTCTGAACCGAAGATTTCCTGTCACTGGTCTCTGACAGCACCCAGGGCAGGAGGTAAAAGGTTGGTGCAGGTTGGCAAGAGCAGAACCCCAGTCACCGGCACGGTGGGACTACTTTTAACACATAGAAAAGGGTAAAGAAAGGCCGGGCAGCCTGCCTAACAGCTCTACAAGCTTTGACTCCTGTAGTGCCCACTCAAGGTCAGTACCAGAGGGACTCAGCTCAAAGCCAGCACTAGTGAGGAGAAAGGCAAGTCCTCAGGCTGTAAGGTCAGTCAGATTCCCTACTAGGACCAGAGGACACAGGAAGTGAGTCTGTGTCTGTTCCACCACCTCCCAATAGCTCCTTCCTCACCCACAACACTTGCCGGTGGCCAGGAGCATGGCTGGGACCACCGAGGGCCCCTCCTCAGTCTTACTGTAAGAAAGCTGCCAAGGGTGAAAGGTCAAAGGTTCTCCTCCTGGCAGATTTGTTTTCACTGGGGGTGGGTGGGTGGGAATAGAAGATGTTCCAAGGTCCACATGCATGCCAGACAAGAGCTCTGCACAGAGCCACACTCTAGTCCATCAGAGTTCTGAAGAAAATGAAGGGGGAACTGCTTGTCCACCCAAAGGTGGACACAATGCTCCATGGCTGCCTTTCCCCATCAAGGGGTTAGGGGTCTCGCCCCTTGAATGCTTCTTGAGGGACCCAGAGCAAGATCTTCCCTGAACAGGGAGACGTGTGGCTGTGCTCTCCCTGTGTGGAACTCTGCCTGCACTGGGGTGCTTCTGGAACTCCAACTCCACTCACTTCAAATCCACCTTTTGTTATGTATTAGGTTTTAGTTAAAAGTGTGTTTGCTACAGCACGCACTGAGCAACAAGGCCATGGCAGGCCTGAGTGTGCCTGCTAGGCACACAGAACCGGGCTTCCAGCTCTCAGCATCACAGAAAAGGAAGAGAGGGGTGTGTGTGTGTGTGTGTGGTGGGGAGGTGAGGCAAGGCTGTTGAAGAAACCTAAGGGGCCACCAGAAAGACAGCTCAGAGAGTAAAGGCATTTGCTGCCAAGCTGGATGACCTAAGTTTAATCCCTTAGCCGTACATGGAAGGAAAGAACCAACTCCAGAAAGCTGTCCTCTGACTTCCATATGCATAGGATATGTGTGCCCTCCCCCATAAAATAATTTAAAAACTTAACGAGATTCCTGGGTGACTGGCTTGCCTGGAAATGCTGTCTGACAGTCACTGGGAACCTTGTCTGTGCTTACTTTCCAAGCACCCACGATGGAGGCTATGTGGGTTTGAAGGAGCTCATGTTAGATCTTGGGGACAGTCACGCTCTGAAGCTGACCTGGAACTCCAGATTCTCCTGCCTCAGCCTCCCCACTATGAGGATGATGGACATCCCAGCCAGCTAAGCAGCTGTGGGTCTGGGGCCAGGGGACTCACGTGGTAATCTTTAGTACATCCTTCATGCTGGTCAGGGGGTCCGAGTTGTCCGGGCAGCGTAGTAGGCAGGGTGCAAAGATGATAGCCAGGGCTCCTGGCGACATGCGGTTCACATCCTCAAGCAGGGCTACCCTGTAGGGCCAACAGTTAGGAGGTACCCCTCCTGCACCCCTCTCTGACCCCAATGTCAGGTTCATGTCTTGGTATCAGTGGCCAGGACATGCAGCAGGGTCACAGGGCAGAGCCATCTTGGCTCCTGGGGGCAGGGAGGGAGGACACTTGCTTGACAAGGTGGAAGATGAGTCTCTCCAGAGAGGTGTGGTTGGCCTCAGGCAGGTGGTCCAGGACTGCATAGATGGCAGCCAGTTGTTCTTGCTTCTCTGGAAGCTCTGGGGAGGCCAGGGTTATCAGTTCTGGGGGGCACAGCCATGCCCAGTCCTCCTTCCCCATGCATTTGGGGTGCACCAATGCCCTTCACGTGGGGCGTAGGTCCAGAGGGAAACAACCAACCCAAACTGTGGGCCCCAGCTGGAGCAGGACATGCTCTAGGCCTCATCCCTTTCTCCGTGGCTCACCAACAGCCCTGAGGAAGTCTCCGTACTGGGCAAAGGTCATGAGGGGCTCAGGCAGCTCCCTTAGCCACTGCTTCAGGACCCCGGTGATGGCGTGGATGGGGAAGTCTTCCAGCTTGACTGCAGCAGGGTCTGCAGGGCAGGGGCAGGTGAGCAGTGCGTGGGTGCTGACAGTGGGCCCAGCCAGGGCACCTGCTCCCAGTGCTCACCTGTCTGCAGGGCCTGCCGCAGTTCCCGAGTCCGGTTGGCAGCGCCCGATTTGCGGTAGAGGCCCTCGGTATACAGGCCATGCATCTCTACATGCTCTAGAAGCTTCTCCAGTACGACGGGCACAGAGGCCTTGTCACTGGTTAGGCTGTCCACACACACACCGAAGTGGCCTGGCTCGGCACCCGGCTCACTCTACGGTTGGGGTGGAGAGTCAGGCCTGGGGTCACCGTCCCTAGCCTTCTCCATCCCTCCCTGCCCACTCTGTTCTCGAAGGGTGCTGGGCCTGCGGGCTCCCTCCATGCAGCACCCGTAGGCTGGATGGCCCTTCCTGGGGAGAAGGCGCCCCAGCTCCACAGCCCTCTAACTTGGGAC
Source organism: Peromyscus nudipes (assembly GCA_902168325.1). Classification (NCBI taxonomy): domain Eukaryota; kingdom Metazoa; phylum Chordata; class Mammalia; order Rodentia; family Cricetidae; genus Peromyscus; species Peromyscus nudipes. The sequence goes on along the minus strand of CABHPH010126545.1, from coordinate 43,273 downwards.
CCCAACACCTTCCTGCACAGTTGAGGGCCTCCCTCTGCCAGGTCCAGGACTCTTCAGCAGGGGTTAGGGGCCTGCTTGGGAGCCTCAGTACTGGGAATGGACATGTATCCTGCAGGAGAACCAGAGGCCACAGCCCTCCTGCCACATCCCTGGGAGCCCTGGCTGTAATGTTCTAGAAAGTTCCAGGTTTAAGCATGCTCACCTTCCTCCTTCCCGTGTAGGAGCAGTAGCTCTGAATCTTGTGCACGCATTTTTTGTGGCAGGTCATCTTGCACACTAAGGGGCCAGAGCGGAGGTTACACAGGACCCCAGTTCCTGAGAACACCCACTCACTGTCTGGGGACCTTGACTGCATTCTAAATCACAGGGCTACGCTCTGCCCTGATTGCCATAAGATGGGCGGGTGGTAACTGGTGGTCAGGAGGGACCTAGGCCTCGGTCATACAGGAGGCCCCTTGGAAACTCAGCCTAACAGTGGCCAAATGATGCTCTTTCTTCAACTACACTGGTCCCCAGACTGTGACGCCAGCTAAAATCTAGGGAGGTGAGACCAGCACTGTCAAGGTGTAGATGCCTGTGTGTATGTGTGTTGGGGCCTCCAGTCCTGAGCCCAGAGGGGCTGAAGAGACCCAGGACACCGGGTCAGGAGGCCAGCGGGGCCTGGCTTGGCCACGCTCTGGCTGCGCAACCAACCAGCTCTGGGTTGCATTTGTGTACTGGCATGCCTTAGAGGAATAGATAGGGGTCTGTGAAGTGCTGGAGGGAGACGACAGCTGAAGTCGTGTGAGCAGCATGCACCACGGTACAGAGGCATGGCCCCCATGACTATCACATGACCTGCCTCTGTGGATGTGTGTGCATGCGTGCGTGTGTGTGCATGCGTGTGTTGAGAGGAGCCTTCTGAAGAGTAGGCAGGAAGACAAGGAAGGTGGCAGAGGTAGGGCACCCATGTGGCCAGGCCAGGGTGGGGCTCACCACTGCACAGCAGGGCCTTGTCCATGAGCCAGATGTAGGAGAGACACTGCTCACATGACTGCGGGATGTTCACCTGGTAGCTGGCAAACACATGTCCATTGTGCTCCTGGACCTGGGGTGGGAAGGGGGCGGGAGGGAGGGCTGAGTGGGCGCCCTTCATTCTGCTGTCCCAGCAGCAGCTCCTTCCCACGGCTCTGAGGCACTGGATCAGGGCTGCACACAATGAACATATGAGCCTGTGTAGACATGCATGCACTCACATACATATGGCTACTCACAGCATGCTCCCCCTACGACTACTCACACTATACACACATACACACACACACACATACACACACACTACACACACACACGACTACTCACAGCATACACACACACCCACTCACAGCGCACATACACACATAAACACATACACCCCTACTCACAGCATGCTCCAGCACACATGCACACACAATCACACGACTATTCTCAGCTCACTCCTGAACACACTCACACACATGACTACTCACAGCACGCTCCTGTTTCCGCTTCTTCTTCTGGGCTTTGCTCTGCTGAGAGAGAGAGAGAGAGAGAGAGAGAGAGAGATATGAAGCCCATGTGGGGATGACTGGTCAGCCCGACTGTCCCCTAGGAATAGCCCTGTCCTCAGAAAGGAGGTGGGGAGCTTGGGAGCACCGTGACCCTCCTCATCTGGTAACGTAAGGCACCTAACACCCACAGCCTGCTCAACAGAGCAGCATTGGGGCCATGGCTGACCAGGGAGATGACGGTGCCATAGCCAGTGGGGCTGGGCAGATGAGGATGTGCTGGGGTTGGGGGCAAGGTCGGAGAGGGATGTGTGTGACCAAACGGGAAGAGCTGGGCCAGAAAGACGTGTGGGAGGCACAACCAGCTGCTGTACCGGGAAGATCCGGATGGGATGGGGGTTGTGGAGGTGAAGCCACCTACCTTGGTGGGCTCGAAGTCAGTCTTGGTATAGCTGCGGGTGAACTCATCCAACAGCGACTGGAAGACATTGAGGACCAGGTTGGTGTCCTTCTCCCCACGCTCGGCAGCCAGGTTGTTGACAACAATCTGGTAGTTCTCCATGAGGTCCTTGTAGCCTACATGGATCTTCCCGTTCTGTAGGAACATGAGAGGTGTTCCCACAACCCAGCCAAGGGGCTGTGGGGTGGGGCTGGGGGAGGTGTGGGCAGCTGGGCTGGGGTCCACGCACAGGCACAGAGTACATGGTCTTAATATTGCTCCTGAACCGCTCAGTGGCCTCGATGAACAAGCTCTCGATGGGTGTCTTCTGTGAGCGAAGGTCATTCACCTGCAGGAGAGGGTGGTCAGGGCTGCTCGCACTTCATCAGTGCCAGCTATGAGACCCAAGGCAGCTAGAAACCTCTAAACAGAGGACAGACTGGACAGGTAGCTAAGGAGAGCTGGTCCCCAGGTCATCAACAGAGGAGTGACCCAGTGTGGGGCTCCTGTCCTACATGGCCATTCTAGCCCGAAGGGCATCATGCACACAAGCATTTGAAGATGGTGACAGGGTGGAGTTGTGTGGGGCTTTATAATGCTTGGATGGAACCAAGGCTTCAGGCAGGTGAGGTGCACTGTCCCACTCAGCCAAACTCTAATTCTTCAGAGAGTGTTTTTTTCAGAATAGTTGTAATCCTCCTGCCTCAGTTTCCCAAGGCCTGTGGCAACTGCAGCTGTGGATTTCAAGCAGGAACAGCAAGATGAAATGCACTGTGCAGCAGAGACCTGCACACACTCTGAACAGTACTCCACAGCCCTTTCCCTGAAGCCCTCAGAACAGAACAGTCAGAGTGGAGCATGGCTTCCCCACACACCCAGGAGCAAGACTCACCAATGTTTACAACACAGACATTGACCTGGAGTGGGAAAAATGCAGATGGACACTGTCCCCCCATGGGACACATGATGGGTTATGCAGGGGAACAGCTGGCTTCAGATTTAGAATTTAGAACTTTCTTTTTTTCTTCTTTTTGTTTTTAATTTTTGTTTTTTCAAGACAGGGTTTCTCTGTGTAGTTTTTTGGTGCCTGTCCTGGAACTCACTCTGTAGACCAGGCTGGCCTCAAACTCACAGAGATCTGCCTGCTTCTGCCCCCTGAGTGCTGGGATTAAAGGCATGCGCCACCACAGCCTGGCTAGAGAACTTTCTTAAAATAAAAAAACAAAAAACAAAACAAAACAAAAAAACCACACACACTTTAGGAGCTAGGGAAATAGCTCATTGGTTAAGAGCACTGGCTGCTCTTCCAGAGGATCTGAGACAGACAGATAGATAGACAGACAGACAGACAGACACACACACACACACACACACACACACACACACAGCAACTCTCAGCCACCTGTAAACTTCAGCTTCAGGGAATCTGATGCCCTCTTCTGGCCTCTGTGGGTACTGTATGCATGTGGTGCACATGCAAAAACACCCATATTTTTTTTTAATTTAAAGAAGTTGGCCGGGCGGTGGTGGCGCACGCCTTTAATCCCAGCACTTGGGAGGCAGAGGCAGGCGGATCTCTGTGAGTTCGAGGCCAGCCTGGGCTACCAAGTGAGCTCCAGGAAAGGCGCAAAGCTACACAGAGAAACCCTGTCTTGAAAAACCAAAAAAAAAAAAAAAAAAAAAGTCTGTGTGTACATACATGCATGTCACAGCATGTATAGAGGTCAGAGGATAACCTGTGGGAACTGGCTGTCTTCCAATGTGTGGATCTGGGGTATCAAACTCAGGCCATCAGGCTTGGCAGCAAGCACCTTGACCAGCCCTACTCTGCTTTTTTTCTGTGGACCTATCATGTGCCCAGCTGAGTCTTGAGCTCGGCTCCTCCCTGAGTGCTGTAAAGAAGTACCTCCTGTGCTCAGCATCCCTGGGACCTTTTGTATTGTTTAGTCCCAATGCTGAGAAGCCACTTCACTTGGAGATCTCTAGCCTGGGCGGGGCTAACAACCGGCATGCTGGCGGCTCACCTTGTTGAGCAGGAACTCATCCAGAAATTTGAGCTCATTGGCGTTGGTGATCTTGCGGAACACGGACTCACGCCACTTCTCCGACACTGTGATCTGGCCGACCTTGCGGTTTCGGTTCTTTTTCCCTTTCAGGGGCTTTTCGCTGACAGCATGGCGGTGCTGCTGGGTAGAAAGTGCTGCAGGGGCGGGGACAGCAGGAGGCAAGGTCAGAATGGGCACCCTGGTGCACACGCAGGCCCACAGCCATGATCCCCAGGCCAAGTCCTAGCCCAGGGCTCAGGCACCATCACTGGGACCTGACAGCTGTGGGCATGGCCAGGCAGCTGATGCTGGAAGTTATGGAGGACCAACCTTCTAGACTCTTCTTCGTGGGGACTTCCTGCGCCGCCTGCCCTCCACTGCCCTCCATGTCCTCCACACCCTCCAGGCTGGGCTTCTTATCCTTGGCTTTGTGTAGGAAGAGCCGCTTAAAGGCGGATCTGCAGGAGACAGGTGTTTCTGTTTAACTTTATGTCTGTATTTATGGGCACGCATGTGTCAGCGGGTGTCTGCCATGTGAGTGCAGCGCCTTTGGGGGCCAGAGGATGGTGTGGGATCCCTCTGGAGTTACAGCTACAGGAGGTGGCGAGTCACCAGACATGGGTGCTGGGAACCCAATGTGTGTCCTCTAGAAGCAGGGCAGGTGCTGTCAACCACTAAGCCATCTCTCTAATCCCACTTTCTTTTCTTCTTTTCTTTTTTTTATTTTGAGACAGGGTCTTATTCAGGCTGGCCCTGAATGCAGAGACCCTCCCAGGTGCTAGGATTAAAGGCCTGTGCCACCATGCTCAGCTGTTTTGCTTTGGAGACAGGATCTCTAGGCACCTCAGGGTGGCCTTTGCATCCTTGGCAGCTGGGGTGTGTGTGAAGCACCATGCCTCTGCTCTACATGTTTTGTTTTTTGTTTTTCAAGACAGGGTTTCTCTGTGTAGATCTGGCTGTCCTGGATCTCACTCTATAGACCAGGCTGGCCTCCAACTCAAGTAGATCAGCCTGCCTCTGCCTCCCAAGCACTGGGACTAAGAGCATGCACCACCACACTCAGCTCGGCCTGAGAAGCAGAAGTTATACACTGGAGCCCCTGCACAGGAAGCCATGCTCTCATGGCCAATTAAAACAAACGGAGGCCAGGCATGGGGCACACACTTGGAACCAGGCAGTGGGACCAGGAGCCAAGAGTCGTTCTTGGCTCCCAGGTCTGAAGCCAGCCTGGGCTGCATGGCACTGTGTAAAGGGGGTGGAGAAAAGGGAGGGCTGAGCAGGCTGTGGCAGCTCACACATCTCAGCCAGCACTTGGGAGCCCGAGGCAGGAGGATTGCCACACATTTGAGAAGTGCTTGGATTACAGAGAAAGACTTGGTCTCAAAACACCCCAAACTGGTAGGTTCTTCTGTTACTGTGTGCCCGCTGCTCTCTCTACAGCGGCTAAACTTCTCTTTCTTAAAAACACAAAGAGACAAAACAAAACAACACAAAACCAGCTGAAAACTGAACAGGGCCACCTCACAAAGACAATGGTTCATTGTGGAGTACTGGACAGGGGTGTAGCCAGACAGATGGCATCTGTCTGCCTGAGCAGAGGAAGATGCTGCGCAGGGCTCGGCCTGCCCCTCGCTCCTCTAAAGAATACACAGAAGGGCTGGGGAGAAGGCACAGAGGGTAAAGGCACTTGCCACCAAGCCTGACAACCTGGTTTAGTCTGGGACCCATGTGGTGGAAGGAGAGAACCAACTCCAGCAAGCTGTTCTCTGACCTCCACACTCATGCCACGGCATACATGCATGTGTGCGTGCACACAGACAATGTAAATGAAAACAATCTAAAATAAAATAATGAAATGAGTTCTTGCCCCCCGATGGCTTTCACAGACACAGCATGAGAAGAAAGCCAGAGAAACGAGGAAAACGATTAACAGTGGCTGCTGGGTACTGGAGGACAGATGGCTGCCCACCAGAAAGTTATCTTGGGCCATTATCTCAGACTCTGACTGGGATCTTGTGCAGGAAAAGTCTTTGTATTTGTGACCAACTGAAGGACTACAAGATGAGATATGAATTAACCAATGCAACACAAATCCAATGCTAAGTATTAGAAGACAAAACAGAAGAGCCTGAGGGCGTGGCTCAGGGTGGAGCCCTGCCTAGAATCCCCAGTGAGGGGCTGGGGGCGTGGTCGGGGTGAAAGAACCATTCTAGAGAAGTCTAGTAAGGCTGTCTGAGCACAACACCTTCCTAAAGTTGTCAACGTCTGAGGACCCAGCACAATCCCAGAGGCGGGAGAGGGCAGGAGGTCCTTTAAATCTTTGTGTTTTATTTTTTATTTTATTTTTGGTTTTTCAAGACAGGGTTTCTCTGTGTAGTTTTGGAGCCTGTCCTAGATCTCACTCTGTAGACCAGGCTGGCCTCGAACTCACAGAGATCAGCCTGGCTCTGCCTCCCAAGTGCTGGGATTAAAGGTGTGCGCCACCGCCGCCGCCTGGAGTGTTTTATTTTTTGAGATAGAGTCTTCATAACCCAGGACAGCTTCAAAATTCAAACAGTGGCCACCCTCCCGCCTCAGCCTCCTCAGGGCTGGGATCACAGGTGTGTCCAACTAAGCCTGGCCAGGATCTGGTTTTGACTTCATTGGGGGTAAAAAATGAAGGGCTTGGCATGGTGGTGCATGCTTTTAATCCTAGCACCTGGGAGATGGAGGCAGGTGGATCTCTGAGTTCAAGGCCAGCCTGGTCTACAGAGTGAGTTCTAGGGCAGCCAGGGCCACATAAATCCCATCTCAAAATAAATAAATTAAATAAACGGAGGTGGCTGGGGAGATGGCTCATGGTAAAGTGCTTGCTCTGGAAGCTTGAGGACCTGGGTTTGGATCAACTGCACCCATGGAGAACTGGGCTGGGGCACACACATGTGATCCCACTACTGGGAGTGGGGGATGGTAGATTCTGGAGTTTGCTGGCCAGCCAGCCTAAAGGAGTCAATGACCTCCAGGTTCAGTGAGAGACCCTGCCTAAAAAATTAAGATGCAGAGTGTGGTGCTTTGAATAAGAATGGCCCCACAGGTTCATATATTTGAGTGTTTAGTCACCAGGGTGTGGAACTGTTTGGCAAGGATTAGGAGGTGCGGCTTGTTGGAAGAGGTGTGTCTGGCCAGGCCCAGTGTCTCTGCCTGCTCTTAGCTCTAGCGCCATGCTTGCTGCCATGACTATGGCACTAAAACCATAAACAACATAAGCCAGCCCAAACCAAATGCTTTCTTGTGTAAGAGTTGCTTTGGTTATGGTTTCCTCACAGCCGTAGAACAGTGACTAAGACAGAGAGTAGTAGAAAAAAACACTGATGTCTGCTCCTGTCATCCACCTGTGGAATCAGAGCAGATGACCTGGCCTGGCTGTGGTTTCCTGAGACATCATGACAACCAAGTGGCCACCTTGGTCCTTAAGGTGGTCCTGAGCCAAGTGGGAAGGGTCAGTGGATAGGTGTTCAGTAAGGTTGTCTGGAACTGTACCTCATGCAACTGCTCAGCCCAAATGTACCTCACCAATGCAATCAGCTTAAGGGAGCTGTGGCAGGGCCTGGGCGTCTCTAGATACCCCATCACTTACTTAGAGTCACCCTGGGAGCCTGGAGACAGGCCTGCATCAGGACCAGCAGACACATCTCCTGACTTCTTCTTGTGGATGGCTGGCTTCTTGGTGCTCGGCTCCCCATCAATTTCAGCGGGATTCTACAAGGGATAGGTGCAGGGAGAGAGCTGGTGAGAGCCACAGCCAGGGCCAAACCTCCCTGTGCCCCACACACCAAGTCCACTGTGAGTTTTCTATCTTAAAGATTTTATATTTTGGTTTTTGAGACAGGGTCTCTGTGTAGCCCTGATTGTCCTAGAACTCATTCTGTAGACCAGGCTGGCCTTGAACTCAGATCCACCTGCCTCTGCCTCCCAAGTGCTGGGATTAAAGGTGCGCACCACCAGCACCTGGCAAAGTTTTTAAATTTTTAATTATGTGTGTGTGTGTGCAGGAAAGTACACGTGCGGGTGCTCACAGACGTCAGAGGTAGAGCCCCCAGAGATGGAGTTACATTATGTTGTGAGCCTGACGGGCTAGGAGCATAACTTAGGTCATCTGCAGGAGCAGCAAGTGTTCTTAACCGTGGAGACACACCACTAGCCCCTCGTTTCAGAGGGTGTCAGGCTGCTGTGTGACATCCCATGTGGCTGAGGCCGGTGAGTACCCAAGACCCTCCTGCCTCTGCCTCTCAGGCATCACAATGACAGGTGTGCACTATCAAGGTCCCTCAGCAGTGTATGTGTATACGTGTGTGTGTGCACGTATGTATATATGTATGCCTGTCTGTACGTGTGTGTGTGTGTGTGTGTGTCTGTCTGTCTGTCTGTCTGTCTTTCTGTCTCTGTGTGTCTGTATGTCAGGGTGTTGCAGCTTTACCTGTACCTTGACTGGGCATAGCTTGGAGACGTCACTGGTGGAGGAGGAGATGCGCCTCTCTCTGTGAGACCACAGACCACGGAGTTACTGACAGGCACCATGCAGAGGGTCCCAGTGCAGTGGCTCTCACTCAGTGGGGTTGCCCTCGTCCATCCCAGCAAACATTCACAGAGCAGACAGATAGGAGAGCTATCCGCCATTGCTTCATCTATCCCTGTTCCATCCATCCTCCCACACATCCACCTGCTCATCATCCATCTATCCATCACCTCGGGACCTAGCCATCTCACAAACCACCCACCAATCTGTCCATCCATGTAACCATCTTTCCAACACCTACCTATCCACTAGTCCATTCCTCTTTCTATGTCACCCATCATCTGTTGACCTGCTCACTTGTCAAATCCTATCTATCCTCCATCCACCTACCACTGACCTGACAAGCTACTGGCTCATACGTAATGGGAGGGGCCAGTGATAACATTCAACATTGATACAGGGTATCCTCACAATCAACTCCCGGCCTCAATCCAGCAGTACCACAGTCAAGAAGTCCTGTGTAGGTGGCCCGCCTCCAACTCCACACTCCCTTCCTCCAGCCCAGCCCAGGTCCCAGGGGCTACAGATGTGTCCCTGAGATATCAGCTCACACAGATGCAGGCAGAGGTGAAATTCTGTGAGCTGCAGTCACAGAAGGGGAAACTGAGACCCAGGGATCAGGGAGGGAAGGAAGACCCACAGAGGCCTGGTTTCTACAGCCAGTCCTGTTACAGACTGCCTGGCAGGTGCATTATTTTTGCAGTGCTGGAGATGGCTAGGGCCTGATGCGTGCTCAGTGAGCTCCTTGTCAAACCTTACTCCAGCCTGAATGCTGACCTGCTCCTGCCCCTTGCTTTCCACTCCACAGGGCACATCCCTGACTGGCAAGCACAGTCACACGTGTTTATGGCCCTGGGGCTCTGAGCTGGTGCTGCCCGCCCTGGTGCCCTCAGCCCTGCATAGTGGGTAGGCTTACTTTGTGGGAGTCAGGGCCGCCTCTGCAGTCTGGGACTTCTCACTCAGGTCCAGGGATTGGCTCAGCATGGCACCGGTGCCACCAGTGGCTATCAGCTTCTTGCCCCGCCATATCTCCACGGCGGTGGCCAGCCGCTCTGTGTCCTGGTGTTGGTACCGTTGGATCTGGGTGGAGCCACTGGGACTCTCGGGCTTGTCCTGAGCCTTGGGGCTGTTCCCACCCTTGGCCTTATCCTTGGGGGACTCGGGGGTGCTGCTGGGGACCACTGGGGTGACCCTTGTGTCTAGGGCCAGACTAGTGGGCCGCTGCACAGGACTGGGACTGGGGCTCCCAGGTGGGGCTCCCACAACCTGCACCTGCTGTAGAGGAGAGTGGGCTGTGGCCTCAGTCCATGCCCCCGAGGGCAGTCCATCTTCCCTGTGTCCCTTTGTGTCCTCAGGGAAGCTCTCCCCTGTTTCCAGTCTGGCCCTTCTGGAAGGTTCTCTGAGGGTGCTGCTCTCCTCCTTGCAGGACTGGATGTGTTTGTTCTGCAGCTCAACGTGTTCCAACCCTCGCTGCCGCCGTGACTCTCGCTTCTCCCGGCTGCTGGGGACTTTCTCATGGCTTTCTGCTGGCACTGTTTTTTGGGTTGGGGCCCCCTTCTCCAGGCTGGGAGCCTCCTTCTTAGGTAAGGATGTGCCAGCTGGGGACCTGTCATTCACCCGGGTTTCAGCCTCCACGCCCAGACTCTCGAGCTCCCTGGTCTGCTCCACTGGCTGCTCAGACAGCTGTTCCACGGTGGCTGCGGGGCCCAGGCTGCCCTCTGATGTCTCTGCTGCAGCTTCTCTGGCTTGCTCCTCTGCCTTCCGCTTCTCCGACATCATCTGGCTGAAGCTAATAGGAAGGAAAGTGTGATGCAGTGTCTGAAATGAACACCTGAGTGACTTCTGGAGCTCAGAGGGCTGAGGTTCACTAGGCCCCACCTGCAGAGACCCAGCTACCATCCACTGGGAAGTGGTGGTCTCCCAACCAGCAGGGCTGGATGCTCCGGATGGGTGCACAGGAGAGAGAGGTATTTTGAGTTGCCCGCAGCCCCTCCACCAGGCCTGCATCACCTCTTCTGGGTGGCAGGTGGAGGAAGCAGCCTTCTTCCTCGTGTGCCTACAATGGCTTGTTTGTAGCCAGGCCTTCCCCACCTCCTTGCACCCTGCCTGAGGCCCCCAGTTCTACCATGAGGCTGGGTGCTAGTGATCTGGGGCAGTTCTTCAGGGAGTGCTCCCCGGGCTTTTAGAATGCTCCCAGGTGGGAATCTGCTCTACTCACCTCCTGCGCTGCAGATGGCCACGACAGAGGCTCTGGAGGCGGATGATACGACGCCTCTGCTGGTGGTAGGCCCGACGTTGCAGGTAGCCCCTCCAAACAGCCTGCAGGTACACAGCAGCCTGCGTCCTCTCCAGCGCTCGGCGCACGCGGTATGACCGCCAGCAGGCCTGGATGGCCAGGGTAGCATGCTTCATCTGCAGGAAGTGCCTGCGCTCCAGCACCATACGGAACCAGCTCTGCAGCAGCAGGATCCTGCGCAGGACCTCACCATGCAACCTCTCCTGCAGGGCCTGCCGCTCTGTCTCCTTCAGGAAGACCTGTGGGCAGGGGCATGGGTAGGTCACCTGCAGAGCCTGTGCAGCAGGGGCCATGCAGCCACCCAAGTCAGGAGTGACAGCTGTAGCTTCAGTGACCTGAGACTATGCCGCTTTTGCCAAACAGGTTCTTGTGTAGCCCAGGCTGGCCACAAACTCACCATGTAGCCAAGGCTGGCCTTGCACCCCTGATCTTCCTGACTACTTAGGTGTGCTCACCAGCAGATACAGGGATTGTTTAATATATGGAAGCAGAATTCACACAGCATAGCATTCACCACTGTGTGTACACAGGCCAGAGACCAACACCAGGCAACTTCCATACCTTCCGTTTGGAGACAGGGTCTCTTACTGAACTTGAAGGCCCACCATACTGGGATTACAGGCATGAGCCACCCTGCCAGTTTTTAAGTAGGGGCTGGGAATCCCAACTCAGGTCCTCATCCTTGTATGGCAATAGCACAGTAACTGAGCCATCTCCCAGACCTTTCTTTTTGCTGTTTTGAGATAAGGTCTTGCTATATAACCCAGGGTTTCTCTGTGTAGCTTTGCGCCTGTCCTGGAACTCACTCTGTAGCCCAGGCTGGCCTCGAACTCACAGAGATCCTCCGCCTGCCTCTGCCTCCTAAGTGTTGGGATTAAAGGTGTGCGCCACCACTGCTCGGCTGGAGCTCATAATTTTGTTTCAACCATCCAAATGCTAGGATGACAGGCGTGTGCCAGTTCCGACATTTCATGTCAGTGGGATCATAGAGCAAACAGCCTTTTATGTATGGCTTCTATCACTCAACTTGTCTCCCAGTTCATGTTATAGTATGCTAGAGTTTTGTTCCTTTTTGTGCACAGGCTACTTTCTGCTTACCCAGTCTGATGGGCATTTGGGCTGTGTACACTTTCTGAGGGTCGTGACTAGACTAAACACGGTGTTCGAGTGTTTCTGGGAACATCTGGTTTCAGTTCTCTTGGGTGGACACCCAGAGTGGAACTGCTGGTCCCAGATGACACTCTGGGGCTGGAATGTCAGGGACCCGACTGCAGCTGTGCAGCAAGGTCAGCTGAGTGACGCCAAGTGACAGCCACCAGCACACTGAGACTGAGATGGTGTCTGAAGGGGAGATACAGAAAGGAAGTGGGCCTCATGCCGACCTATGGTCTGGATGTGGTCATCCCTCAGCATTCTTGTTTTGGAAGCTTGGTCAGTGTGTGACCCTGAGCTGAGGGACCTTCAGGAGGTGAGTCCCAGTGGAGGGAGGTGTCATCTCCATTGGTGCCGGGGAAGAGATTACATGTGGTTCTCAAGAGACTTGCTGGCTCTTTGTAGACTGAGTAGGTCTGGTAGAGCTGGCCTGCTCCTGGCCGTCTCCCCACTTCCTGTCTTGTCATGTGATCCTTCCCACGTGTCCCCCCGTCCTCCCCCATCTTCTGATGTTAACTGGAGTGAAGGAAAAAGTGGCGCCTGGTTCTCCAGCTCCCAGAACAGGAGTTCCAGAGACTCTGCGCTAAGCCCTCAGCCTCGGGTATTCCGTCCTCATGACAGAGAGAGCTTACTGCCCAGACCCTTCAGAGTACTGAGGGAAGTGTGAGTTGCTGTGTGGGTGCAGTGGGTGTTGACTGGCGGCCGAGCGTGGCAGCACTCACCTTCGTCTTCCCGATCTGGTAGTTCCGGCCATCTACCTGCAGCTTCCCCAGCAGGGCAGCGATGGCCTCCCTGCAGGGTTGCACATCCTTGGGCAGCAGGACCTGGAACTGCTCCGTGAAGTCCTGGCATGTGGCAAGGAAGGGCAGTGTGAGCACCTTGGAGGCTGCAGTCACTTCATGGGCAGGGCCAGGTTCCCTCTCTCGTGTGTTTTGGTGCTAAGGCACCTGGGACCATGTGAGGTGGGCACAGCTTGGAGGGACCTCAGCCCCACCCCACCCCCAAACTTACTTTCTGAAGCTCAAACTTGGTTTTCTCTTTGTTGAAGACCTATCTATAAATTCGTGTGTGAATGTGTGTGTGTGTACAATGCTCATGGAGGGCAGGAGAGGGTGTCAGCTTCCCTGGAGTGGATGTCACAGGCGGTTATGAGCCACCATATGTGGATGCACAGATCCCAACTCAGGTCCTCTGCAAGCCCCGTCTGTGCCTCTCACTGCTGAGCCGTTTCTCCAGCTCTCAAGGTTGTTTTTCTGTGGCTGTTAGTCACTGGAAGCTGTGCACCAGTGACTACAGCAGCCTTGGTGTGACAGTCAGAGAACAGACGTGTCTGAACACTTGGACCCAGTTGGTGGAACCGTTTGGAAAGGACTCGGAGGTGTGGCCTTATTGGAGGAAGTGTGTCATGAGTGTGGGCTCTCTGCCATTCCTGATGACACATGTTCACGCTACCACCACAGACTAATAACCCTCTGGCCCTGAGCCCAGTTCAAGGCTGTTTTTCATACGCTGGCTTGGTCATGATGTTTATCACAGAAACAGAAATGTGACTTGACTTGACAGAGTCAGTAAAGCTGGTCTCAAGTTAATGGAGACACAGAATAGAGTACTTTATTATCGCCTTTTTTCATTTTCATGTGTGTACCATGTTTTTGCATGTGTGTGTGCATCCAAGTGCAAGTAGAGACCTGAGACTGCTGTAGGGAGCCATTCTCCCTGGCTTGCCCACCTTATTCTCTGAGGCAGGACCACTCAGTCAAACCTAGAGCTCACAGATCCAGCTCGTCTCAATAGCTAGGTTACTCTGGGATCCCCCATCTGGGCTTTCTGAGGCTGGACTTGCAGGTAAGCCAGGGTTTTATGGGTTCAGAGGCTCTGTACTTTAGCATTCACCCACCAAGCCTCTCCCAGCCACGGGGTGGCGCTATTTAGTGGTGGAAGTGGCACTGTCCTGACACACTGCAGGGCTGACTGTGCTAGAACCTGGGGCCAGGCACACGCTCATCCACTGACACACACACACACACACACACACACACACACACACACACACAGCCACTAGGTCTTTTTGTTTTGTTTTGATAGTCTCTTTTGCATCCCAGGCTGACCTGGACATCACAGCGAGCCTCCTGCCTGCCTTCTTTTGAAAGCTGAGGTGAAAGATATGAGATGTCATGTCCACGTGTTTTAAGTAAACGAAGGCGGAGGAAGGGTCCAGCCTGTTTCTGGGCACTCACAATTGCTGTCACCGGGGCAGGTGAGGTGAGGTGGGAGGAGAAAGCCAATTCCTACAAGTCCTTTGACCTCCAAAAATGTGCTATGATGCGTGTATGTGTGCACACACATATACAAAACAAGTGTGAATAAACCAAGACATGTCAAAACACCAGGCTAGAAGATGCTCAGTCAAGGCACCTGGATGTGACTTCCAGGATGGTGTCAGCTCACGGATCTTTCCAGATTTGGTTGCAAAAGCCAGGTCTAGGCCGGGCGTTGGTGGCGCACGCCTTTAATCCCAGCACTCGGGAGGCAGAGCCAGGCGGATCTCTGTGAGTTCGATGCCAGCCTGGGCTACCAAGTGAGCTCCAGGAAAGGCGCAAAGCTACACAGAGAAACCCTGTCTCGAAAAACCAAAAAAAAAAAAAAAGCCAGGTCTACTGTGGAGACCTTCCCACAGGGCAGAGGGAGCAGGTGGGGGTGGCCTACCTGGAAAGTGTACTTGGCGCTGTAGCCGGAGCGCCGGATGCGCACAGTCTCCAGCATGCCTGTGTAGCGCAGCTGCTGCAGGACCAGCTCGTCGTCAAAGCAGAGTTCCTTCTGCAAAGGCATGGAGTGCTCAGGGGCTCTGCAGGACGCAATGTGGACTGTCTCCCCTGTGCCCAGCTCAGAAGCTGGCTGCCCCTGGAGGTTAAAGCTTTTTCTGCCCCCAACATTTCTTCTTCTTTTCTTTTTTGAGGCAGGGTCTCATGCAGCCCAGGCTACCCTATACTCTTTATGTAGCCAAGGATGATCTTCAACTTTGGATTCTCCAACCTCCACATCCTCAGTGCTGGGACGGCAGGCATGCACTCCACCTGGCTCAAATGGTGCTGTGATGGACCCTGGGGCTTCTTGCTGGACAAGTGCTCCACCCATTGAGTGCCAGCCCAGTCCTGCCCCCCATACTCTGTGACCCCCACTTACCTTCTCGGCATTGGAGCGAATGCAGCGGATGAAGAA
This sequence comes from Peromyscus nudipes, assembly GCA_902168325.1. NCBI lineage: Eukaryota > Metazoa > Chordata > Mammalia > Rodentia > Cricetidae > Peromyscus > Peromyscus nudipes. The sequence goes on along the minus strand of CABHPH010126545.1, from coordinate 28,062 downwards.
GGGCTCAGCCTTGCCTAGAGCCTCCAACAGCTTGTTAAGAGATGTCTGCAGGAAGAGGGAATGCAAATGGAGCTGCTGACCAGGTACAGGGATCAGCGGGAGAGGACAGGATACCACTGTTGCGTGGAGGGGCACATCTGGGCTGCTGTACGTCATATATGCAGGGAGCCAACCAAAGTCTCTGCTTGCTGCCCCAGCTGTGGGGATCCCTAGGGCTGACCAAAGACTCTTTTGGGGCCACACAGCTGCCGTCTTTGCAGGGGTGGAGCAGATGAGTCAAGACCTCAGTGGGTCGGCCTTGGAGGGAGCATGAAGGTGGCTGCTGTGTCCCCTTCCCTTTCTTTTTGCTTCTGCAGAGCTGGGGCTGAACTCAGTCCTTGCATAAGCCTGAGATGTAGCTGAGATGAGGGGTAGGCACCTACCCCTGAGCTACATCTCAGCTACAGATCTGTGAAAGGCCCTGGGCTCCATCCCAGCATCACAATAAAAACGATTTCGCACACACCTGGGGAGACTATCCGAGGCCAACTTGGAGGACAGGACACCCTGTCCCAACAAACAAACAACAAAGCACTATCTCTGAGTTTCCTGGAAGCCAGGGAAAAAGAATTACGACAGCCATGGTGACCGACTTGCTAACTGGTGACTTCCTTTTACTCTCAGTCATCTTCAAATGGTGACTCTGTACCTTGGGCACATACGTAACACCAGAACCTGTAAGCATATTAGGAGGCATGGGACAGCGCCACCCCCACCTGGAACTGCGCACTGATGCTGGGCGGCTTCTTCTTCTTGTGCAGGTGCAGCAGCGACTTGGTGGTGCGGTCGTGCAGCGTCATGCCGATGATGAGCCGTAGGGACTTGGAGTCCAGGAGGTTCTAGGACAGACACACAGGTTGGGCCTGCTCGCCATGGCCGACAGGGGGCACTGGCTCCTGGGTGAGCACACCCTCTCCCTCCACATCCCTCACCCTCAGGACAGGGGCCAGGACTCAGTCCTTTCTGCCTATGCCTGGAGCTTCATGAGCTCAAGGCCATCGGACCTCAAACGCCAGCATAAGATGGTGACAGACAGGAGGACCACACTTCCTCTAGCTGTGGGTGAGGCTACGGGGCCTGTCTAGACAGAGGTCTGTGAGTATCTGAAGCCATGCAGCTCCCAGCACATACAGATTCCTCGCCTGTGACTGCAATGACCCAGCACACCAAACTGAAACCAACATGCTTTCAAGTCTGCGGTGATTTTTTCCCCCTAAAGTCTCATGTGGCCCAGGCTGGCCTTGAACTCCTTACCCCTGTCTCCACCTCCCAATTGCTGTGAGGACTGGCACATATCACTATACCTGGACTTTACTTTTCATTTATGGAAACAGAATTTTGCTCTGTAGCATCACCTGAAACTCATAATTCTCCTGCCTCATACCTCACTAGTAGAATGACATGCATGCATCACTCTAGACAGCCAATCTTATACTTAAAAAAAAAAAACTTATTTTTTTAAAAAGTTTATTGTATGTGTGCATGTGGAGGTCAGAGAACAATGTCCTGGGGATCAAACTCAAGTGCTCAGACTTGACATCTCGCCGGCCCCATCTGAGAGTTTAACACACACATGCACACACAATTTACTAGTGACGTTGTATCAGATCACTTTAAGGCTATGAGTCTACGGAGAAAAAGGAACACACTCCATATTGAGACAGCCTCTCACCCTGACACCTCACTGTATGCATTTAAATGTTTCAGAATGCTTAAGAACAATCCAGAATCCCAGTGGCTACTGGTCTGCAGAATTCTGGACAAGAACTACTGACCTTATTAAAAAGCGAAAACAACAAAACCCCACCACCACCTGTGAGCCCTTCACGACTGTAGCCCACACTGGCTTGGTCTCCAGGGTGTGGACAAGTGTGTGTCTGTACAAGAGTCCAGTGCGGCACACACAGTACAGTGTCGCTCGCGCACAGTGCCGTCACTGTCAATGCCTGTGGCAGGATGAGCCTGGGCTGGAGACAGAGATCTGCCTGCACACTAGTGGTACTGAGAACGTTCCACTGTGAACCTGAGAGGAGATCGAGAGTCTGCAGAGCACTCAGGCCTGCCCTGTCCTGCTGAGGGGCCTCACAGGCAGCACCTGACTCATGCTGGGTAAGAATCAGCCCAGTGGCTTGTGGGACCCTTCAGGGGTCCAGCACTAGAAGGGTAGATTTGAGATGAGCCAGGCTCTTTCTTTCCTGAGAGTGACCTCAGCTCCTCTTGGGCAAACGATCTCATTGCAGGTCCCACTCTGCAAGACAACTGCAAGCCAGGTCTGATTTCTGTGCTGTGAACACAGAGACTGATAAAGGCTAAGCAGGGGGTTGTACCCCAGCCCCTCATCTAGGCAGGGCTCCACCCCTGAGCCACGCCCCCAACCCTCACTGGGGATTCTAGGCAGGGCTCCACCCCTGAGCTGCACTCCCTGATACAGCTTTGTAATTAGAGGGAGAGTTAGCTGGACGGGTGAGAAGGAGGAATAAAGAGGTCCCAGAAGCTCAGTGTTTCTCTCCCACCTCCCTGTCTCGGAACTTGAGAAAGGTGCTCTCAAGCCGCGTGTGATGGTGCCGTCTGCCCGTGCGGGTTTACCTTTGGAATGATCTGCTTTTGTTTGATACCTTTACTCTTCCTGTCAAAATATTAAAAACGGTGTGAATGTGAGGGACAGGGCTGGGGTTGTGTTAGTTCAGCAAGCCACGCCTTGCGGGTTAGATCCAGAGAGAGACAGAGAGAGGACAAGTGCAGCAAGGTCGCCACCCCAGACACCCCGGGCTCCTGCCTTCCACACTGCAGATCTGTCCCATCTGAGTGTGCAGAACATGCTGGAGACTCCAGGTCAGTATGCAGCAGTGAGGAAAGGAACCAGCAGCCGTGCACACAGCACCGAGGCCCCGAGCTGGCCCGATGCGCTAAGCCACTCTGCTATGTCAACTCCACTGGGGGGGCAGACTTGCCCTGCAAAGAACAATGGCCTGGGCGGCTCCTCACCTGATCATCTTAAGGGCATTTATTATTAGTTTGTCATGCTGGGTATGGAACCCAGGGCCTTCTTCATACTGAGCTGTCCCTCCTCTGAGCCACATCCCAGCTCCAGGATGCCAATGGTGGAAAGGAAGCCCAATTCATGGCCCAGGGGCTGGCAATCAGCTCCAGTGGTCTCACAGTGGAATGTTTTCTTGAGACTCAGGGTCTCATGTAGCCCAGGCTGGCCTGTACTTGCTATGTAGCTGAGGATAAATCCGAACTCCTGATCTTCCTGCCTCCACCATCCCAGTGCTAGGATGAGAGCATGCAGTATCATCTTTTTTTTCCAATTAAGACAGGTTAACCTCAAACTCATAATCCTCCTGCCTCCGCCTCTTTCATGCTGAGTGTGTGCTTGGGCAAGTGCCACAGTGCCTGGGTGTGACGTGGAAAAACTAGAGCACACGAGAACCCTGTTCACTATGCACGTGGCCATGAGCTGCTGTGTGCTCTCACGCCTCAGGACTGGGATGCTCACTCAGCCTCGTCCCTGAGCCATATCCAGTCCTCAACTGCATCTCAATTAATTTGGGTTAAAAGAAAATAACAGAGAAACATACGCAAAAATCGTTTTTGGATACAGTGGCACATGCCTGGAGCCCCAGCTGCTCCCAGAGCTGAGGCAGGAGGATTCTTTGAAGATTTCTTTTTAAGTATGTGTGCACACAAGTGCAGTGCCCATGGAGGCTAGATGAGGGGATCCTCAAGATGGAGTTCCATTTGAGTTACCCAACATGGGTGCCAGGAACTGAACTCTGGCCCATCGCTAGAGCAACAAGCATTGGAGGAGGATCCTTGAACCCAGGAGTTGGAGGCCAGCTTGGGCAACATGGTGAGATCCTGGCTCTGGGGTGGGTTGGGGAGAAGCACCAAAAGTTGGGCTCCTCATGGGCACAAGCGCTATTCCCAACCAGTCTGTGGCTGGTGACTGTGGGTGCCCTGACAGGCCAGCACAACAGGAGTTAAAGAATTTTCACCCCATTTTGCAGGGATGCTGAACCCCAAGGAACTTAGTGAAATGTGGGCAGGGGTGGGTTGGGCCCCAGGCCTACAGACTGGTTCCTGGCTTCACATGGTCCTTGTTCCCAAGACTTCCTAACAAGGTTACAGCAGGCAAAGGCCAGGCAGGGGAAGCTTGTGCTCTGCAAGCTGGCCAGGGTGGAGAGGGTCAGGGTCAGAGGGAGACCTCCTCACAGAAAGGGCATTAAGGCTGGTCAGCAATGGCTAACTGAGAACTGAACTGTAAGGCAGTGGGGGGTAGGGGGACTGTTAGTGGCTGTTTGACAGGTGGAGACGTTGGCAGAGGTGGCTGCTGCACTTGGAGTTGCTGGGGGACTCACAGGAAGAAGGTGCGGGGCTTCTGGAGCCGACTGAGGGACTGAAGAAGCCTCCGCGGGTCCTCGCCCTGCCATGGCAGTCCTTTGAGGCTCTTGATGATTTGGTTATGCATATCGCTAAGGACCAGAAGGGGACCCGGTGACAGAAAGAAGAATAGTTAGAGCGTGGCCCGCCACCTGGGGCCCCCAATGCCCAGCAGGGTGTCCCCAGGCCACAGGAGACAAAACATGCATCTGAGAAGGGGTGCACAGGTGGGTGACCACTGCGTCTTTCCAGGAGGGAACTGGGCCAGAAACAGCCACTGTCCCTGAGCTCAGGGATGAACCATGGGCTTATGACAGGACCCAGGCTTGTCTGGATCTTGATAATACATAGAACAGGCTGACCGTGAACTCACAGAATCAGCATCTGTTTGCCCAGTTTTTCTTGTTTTTTAAGAATTTCATTTGTGTGTGTGCACGTGTGTACGTGTGTGTGTGTGTGTGTGTGTGTGTGTGTGTGTGTGTATAGGTACTCTAGAGGCCAGAGGTGGTGCTGGGTGCCTCAGACCTGGAGTGACAGGGATTTGTGAGTAGCCCATGTGGGTGCTCTCAACGGCAGGGTCCCCTTCTCAACGGCAGGGTTTTATTTACATCTGGGGGAGGGCGGGGGTGCATGCCACAGCCTGTGGAGGTCAGAGGACAGCTCCAAGTAGCCAGTTCTTTCCTTCCATCACACGGCTGACTTGGAGATCAAACTCAAGACCATCGGGAGGGCAGCAGGTGCCCTTCCCTGTGAGCGGTCCAGCAGGTGGACTCCTGTATTTATACGCCTGTGTCACTTGTATCAAACAGGGTAGGTTTGCAGTGCATAGCCCAGGCTTGAACTTCCCTGGTGCTGGTACTTCTCGGCTGGTGGCTACATTGCCTCTTTCTAGCCCCAGGGGACCAACCTGTGTCCAAACATGCATGGGGACATTCTTCCTGGGGTTTGGCACTTTTGGCACCTGGCAAATGGCAGCTAAAGACAATGTCCAACACCCTTTAGGACACAGGTGACCCTCACTGCAGGGACAGGGCTAAGGTTAAGAACCTACCTGAAGAGGATCGACTTTTTAAAACATTTATTTTAAACTATGTGCGTATGTATATAGATATGTGTGGAGTTGGGCACATGAGTGCAGTGCCCACAAAGGCCAGAAGAGGGCGTCAGAGTTCATGGTGCTGGAATTACAGGTGGTTGTGAGCTGGCCTAGGAGAGCACTGGCAGCCGGGTCCTCTGAGGACACTGAACTGCTTCTGCAGCCCACACTTCTGCCAGGATGGTGTCCAAGGCCCCATGCGAACTGGGCAGCTGCTCTACAGCTGAGTCTTGCCCTGGCTCTTACTTGTTATTCAGTATTTACTTACGTGTGTCTGTGTGTGTGTGTCTGTGTGTCTGTCTGAGGGTGCGTGCATGTTTGTGTGTGCGTGCATGTTTGTGTGTCTGTGTGTGTGTGTGTGTCTGTGTGTCTGTGTGTGTGTGTCTGTGTGTCTGTCTGAGGGTGCGTGCATGTTTGTGTGTGTGTGTGTGTGT
>CABHPH010126545.1:7637-22010 GCA_902168325.1 Peromyscus nudipes | reverse complement strand
GGGGGGGGGGGTCTGCTCCACCATGTGGATTCTAGGATTCAAACCAATGTGGGCAGTCTGGGGCACCTGTGCGCAGCAGGCCATCTCACCGGCCTCACTGCAGTTGTTGTAAAAGCATGTTTAGGCTCTAGGGTCGGCCTGAAGGAGCCCCTGTGTGCAGCCCCGTACTGTGATACATGCACCATGCCTCGTGCCCAGATGGACGCCACACTTACCTCTGCTCCCTCGCTCTCCAGGGAGGCACAAGAGCAAAAACATGGTGACAAGGGTTAATGGGTCCTTTTACTTCCTACATGGCCTTCCTGTCTAGAGTGCTCAGAGCAGTGGCCATGGCTTCCCGGGAAGGACGCTGCTCTGAGCTCCCAGACGGCGGCGGGTAGCCCTGGCCTGTGCCTCCCTGGTCTTGCTGCGAAGGCCTGGCTGCTACTTACTTCCTGCTCTCATAGAAAGCCATGATGTCCTCAAAAGCGTTAACATCCAACTCCTCAGAGCGGTCAAAGGAGAAATCTAGCCCTGCACAGCTGCAAGGGAGAAGCTCAGTGAACCCGGCGGACAGGCAGCCCCGACACAGCTTTGCCTAGGCATGGGCCACTAGCTCACAGGGAGAGAAACAGCCAAGGGGGTGGGGGCATCGCCTCTACTCGGGCCTCTGGACAAAAAGTTAACTCCTGATGGGGTTCAGGGCCGTGCTACACCGTTCAGGCTGATCTCAGTCACAGCCTGCTCTTTAGGATACTACTGCACAGCTAGGCTGACACTTGTGCACCACCATGCCTGCCCCGACACTTCCTGTCTCCACGGGGCCTGCCTGGCTCTCAGGCTGCTGGGACACTGCTTTCCTGACCTTCAACTTCTGGACAGCTGTCAAGCATGGGTGACCTGCCACATCCCAGGAGCCCCCACTCTTTTGGTCAGCATAGCAAGGTGAACCCAGAGCCTCATTTGTGCTAGGCAAGTACCACAACACAGAGGTGTACCCCCAACCCTTTCATGGTCACCAGGATCTCACTCTGTAGCCCAGATCAGCCTTGATCTTGCAATTCTTCACCTTAGTCTCCCAATAGCTGCAAGCAGAGGCCAGTACCCCCAACCCAGCTCATATGCACTTTTATACCATCCTGGAGCCAAGGGGAAGGCTCAGCTCTCAGCCCAGGCTCACAAATTCCTCCCACTCAGAAGGGAAAACTCAGCAGAAGGTACTGTGGGGTCCAGAGTGGGATGAGAGAAGAACCATCCCTGCACGCCCAAGCCCTGGGGACAGAATGCAGGCTTCTCTCAGGCTCAGAAGCCCAGCATTCTACAACGAAGCCGCGCCCTCAGAGTGGGAGACTCTCATCAGTGTGTCACTCTGCAGCTGCAAAGACCCCTAGCACCCCCGCCCCCGCCCCCCAGTCTCCCAGGCCGGGGAACCAAAAAGCATCCCCTGTGCTGACCTGCCCACTCCTGCCTTCCAGGGACAGAAGAGCCCCATGCAAGGGTCTTTCTGTTCTGGGTCTTTGAGTCCACTCAGCCGCTTGAGAGCTTACTCAGGGCCACAAGGACCCTGGTGGATAGTAGAGGGTTCCACAGTTGTGTGAACAATGACACCTCACAGGGCTATCATGGGAACAAACTGAAGTCTCGCTCACCGGTACAGTTTTTCCGAAGGGGTGTTGGCTCCTCTTGGTAGCTCTTCCGTGTGACTTTGAGTGCCAGGGCTACTTAATCCTGCTGGAGATACAGAGTACACACTGTTTGGCAGGTTCCCACAGCACAAAGGCTATTACTTTTGTGGAGTAAGCAGTCAGTTCTTTTTCTTTCTTTTGAGGAAATGGGAATTGAACCCAAGACCTTATACATGCTATGTAAGCAGCCTACCCAAACCATGTCCCAGCCCCTCACTGGGGGACTCTAGGCAGGAGCTCCACCCCTGAGCCATGCCCCCAGCCCCTCACTGGGGGATCCTAGGCGGGGGTTCCACCTGAGCCACGCCCCCAGTCCCTCACTGGGGGATCCTAGGCAGGGGTGGACACCCCCAGTCCCTCACTGGGGTTCTAGGGAGGGGAAATACTGCTGAGCCCTCAGCCCTCTTTAGTCCTGAAGGCAGACTCATTACCTTTCTCACTCTGGCCCCGAAGTCATGATTTTCTGACTGCCTCCCAAACAGCCATGCCCAGATTTAGAATGGGCTCTAACTGTTTGTCAACCATGCTGCTTGCTCCCAGGGTTGGCACCAGGAAGGGCAGCCCTTCAGTCCCTACCTGCTGCCTTCTCAGCTCTCTCTGCACGCAGGCGCCCGGCCTCCCGAAGCACAGCCATGGCCCTGATGGCGGCCCGCAGCACAGCCCAGCGGAACACAGCCACTGGGTCCATGCCGATGAGCTGGCGCACATAGGAGCTGTCACTGCCCCGCAGCAGTGCCACGATGTCGGGCCGCATGTAGTCCATGTTCTTCTCCCGGAAGTCCTGGTGAGGTGGGAGTGGTCGGTCACCCCTCGGAGCCCATGGATGCCCCAAGAGCATGACGAGAAAGGGCTGGTGACACCCTGCAATCCTGGCTTGACTGGCACTGAGGTTTGGAGTGAGTCCAAGCATCCCCAGAATGTGCAGTCCCCACTGAGTAGCAGCAAATGGTCCAAGAGCGCAGTGTGGGTGGGATGCTGCACCTACCTTGATCTGATACTTCACTCTGCCCGCGAAGTGCTGGATGATAAAGGCGGGCTCCAGGACTGGGGTGCCCAGGAAATACTTGTTGTCCTCATGCTGCTGCTTGAACTTGGCCAGCAAGGTGTGACTTGTGGCATGCGGGAAGCTGCAGACAAGGTTGGACACACTCAGCCAAGAACCCACACTGAGTACAGAGTGGGAAGGCACCCGCGCTGCTCTGAGCGGGGCTGATGCCAGGCAGTGTGGACAGAGGATGGGCGAGGAGAGGACAGGATGAATGCCAGCACCCCTGTAGCTAGTTCTTGATTGGCATGGTGTGTACGTGCATGTGCCTGCATGTGTAGAGGTCAGACAGCCTGCAAGAGTTGGTTATCTCTGTCCACCACGTGGACCCTGGGGACTGACCGCAGGTCTTCAGGCTTGCTGGCCGGCATCTTTGACTGACTGAGCTACCTAGATGGCCCACCTGTCAGCTTCTAACCATATATTGAACACCCACGTGGCAAATGTGGGACCACAGGATTAACAAAGAGCAGGGTCCAGGAGGCACAATTCTCATGCACCCCACAAGGCTGTTTCTGCTCCCTGCTCCACTGTAGACCAGGTTTGCTGGTTTCTATCACTCTCCCAGAAATGGACCTGGCAGCTTTTTGGATCCCACCCTGGAGCTGCCTCTGGCTTTGGGTCCATGTGTACCTGGATGTGTGCCCTGGAGCTGAGGCATCAGGCCACTGCTCCCCACACGGAGAGTGAGCATGGCCTTGCAGGTAAAGCCAGGCTCTGTTCTGTCTGGGAGGGAGGAGATGAAGGAGTAAGAGGCTCCTTGTACCTGGCTATTTTTGTCACTTGGGAGGGAAATGTCTCCCTGGGTTTTGGCACACCCTGCTGGTCCCAGCCTCACTGTAAACACAGGCAATGCCAGGTGTGTGCCAGATGCCCGGCCCTGGAGCTCCACAGCTTGGTGGGGGAAGAGGAGGTCTGTCTGGCAGGGGAGACACAACCACTCAGGGCTTGGAAGAAGGTCTGGAAGGTGGGATACTCACTGCCTTGGACACCAAAGAAAGACAATAATAATAAAAAGCTGCAGTAATAAATATTAACATGGCTGTTTCAGGAAACTCCAATCAGGGCCGGCCAGCCAGCTCAGCAGGTGAGGGCACTTGTGGCCAAGCCTGACAACATGGGTTCCATCCCTAGGAACCACATGGTTGAAGGAGAGAAAGGATCCAAAAAGTCAAGTCTTTTGACTTTTGCATGCACAGTGCACACCTGCCACCCAACAACAATAACACATTTGCTACCTACTAACACACCCGCCACCCAACAACCCACCCAACACCCAACAACTCACCCAACACCCAACAACCCACCCAACACCCAACAACCCACCCGCCAACTAACAACAACACACTTGCTACCTAATAACAACCCACGTGCCACCCAATAACACACCCAACACCCAACAAAACACCTGCCACCCAGCAACACACAAACACCTAATAACAACAATACATTTTAAACCAAAGCCTGACACAGGCCACCCAGTGAAACTGCTCGAAGCAGGAGGCTGCAGCCCTGGCCCATAGACAGGGAGCGAAGAGGAAGTCATATGGTTGGGTTTAGAGCCAATGAGAAGGCAGAACAGAAAGGCAATAAAAAGACAAGTCAGACAGGAAGAAACGCTCTCTCAGGGGAAGCGATGGCAGCGAGTGGTAAGCTAAAGGTGATCATGGCTCTTTGCTAGTGCTCTGATCTCTTGGGCTTTTAACTCTGTATTTGGCTCTGTGTTTCTTATTTAATAAGACTGGTTAGAAATTTGTCTACAATTGGCGCCCAATGTGGGGCAAGAATCCATCCCTTGCTGTTTTCCTCAGGGGCTGCAGACAGAGCCTGGCTCCTGTGGCTCCTGTCACTGTGCTCGCCTGGCCCTTTTCTCCTCTGCTCCACTCTGCTTCACAGGGTGGGTATTTGGCCTGAGGCACAGGATGTGAAGCAGGGTGCTGGGGATGAAGAGCTGTAGGGGATTCTGGGACCCTAGCCCTTCTCTCAAGAATGACTGTGGGGACTCCTAATCCTTCTGCCTCCATCTCCCAAGTGCTAGAATGACAGGCCTGTTCTGTGGTGCCAGGGATGGAACCCAGGGCTTTGGGCACGCTACGCAGGAGCTCCACCAATACAGCCTCCAGCCTCACCACAGGCACAGCACCATGCACAGGGAAAGCTCCTTTGGCCTTATCTGGTATTTCCAGGGGAACCTGTCATGGGATAACTCTAAGATTCTGACAGTGTTGTAATTTGGGGGCATGTATTCTCCATGACCACTAGAGAAAGACTGGTCAGCACAGCCATGGCAACCAACCCAAAGCCACCTGATTTCTGCAAAGGCAGCTGCGTGACTGAGACCCCTTTCATTCTTTTCAACAGAGCACACACTGTTGGTTCTGCACAGCCCCAGCCCTGCTCCTGGGACACAGGAACCTTCCTGTGAAGATGTGTTCAGTCAGCACAGGTGAGCCACATGCCCGCTGTTTCCAGAGCATGACACACAAGCACTAGGCAACAGTGAGGCCCAGGGACTGGGCAAAGCCATGTGAGAAGCTGAGCAGTTCAGGGAATCTGACTTGGTCCCCACATTGGCACTGGCTGAACAGCCAGGACAGGGACACTCACTTGCTCTCCTCGTCCAGCAGGTAGAAGAGGCCTGTGGGCTTCTTGCTGATGAGGTGGATGCAGCCCACGTTGTCGGTGTAGTCAATGTTGTGCCACGCAATGCCCTCACCCTGGTACTCCTCCTGTAGGGTGAGGAAGATTAAGGAGGGCACTGCCTTGGATTCAGAAAGGGGCTCCCTGAACACAGTAGGGTTGAACTGAGGGCCTTGCACAAGCTCAGCAGGGGCTCCAACCCCAGCCATGCCCCCAGCCCCTCACTGGGGGACTCTAGGCAGGGCTCCACCCTGAGCCACGCCCCCAGCCCCTCACTGGGGGACTCTAGGCAGGGCTCCACCCCTGAGCCACGCCCCCAGCCCCTCATTGGGGGATTCTGGGCAGGGGCTCCACCCCTGAGCCACGCCCCCGGCCCCTCACTGGGGGATCCTAGCCAGGGCTCCACCCCTGAGCCACGCCCCCAGCCCCTCACTGGGGGATCCTAGCCAGGGCTCCACCCTGAGCCATGCCCTCAGTCCCTCACTGGGGATTCTAGGCAGGAGCTCCACCCTGAGCCACGCCCCCATCCCTCACTGGGGGATCCTAGGCAGGACTCCACCCCTGAGCCACACCCTTCAGCCCCTCACTGGGGGATCCTAGGCAGGGGCTTGAGCCATGGTCCCAGCTCTCCTGATTCTACATGACTTACAAGCCCTATACTGACTCCCCCTGCTGGCCTCCCCAGGAAATAGCCCTGCTGATCCCCTCAGGCTGCACAGGCAACAAAGAGATGGTGCCCTGTACACTGAGGATAGTTCAGAGAGCCAAGGGGACTCCAGCAGTTTTCCCCTTAGTGTGACTCAAGAGAACCCAAAGTGCAAGTCCAAGAGGACTTGGACGTGTGTTTACAAGCCAAAGCACCAAAGCCACAGGTCAGGTGACTGGATAAATCCAGCACAACCTGGCCATGAGAAACAGGAATGAAACCGGCACTTGAACAGGGATGAGAATGGAGCCGCTCTCCTAAGTTAGACAGCCCGGCAGTGGAAAGGCAAACACTGTGTGACCCACTGACCAAGGGCTGAAGTGTCATCAAATTTACAGAGACAGAAAGCATTAGAGGAGGTCTCCGGGGCCTGTGGGAGTGTGGATGTGTAATTGGGATGGAGCCTCAGACAACTCAGATATGGCTGCAGAATGTGCGTGTGGCTGCCTCTCCATACCGATGGGTCCTGCCTCCTCAGAGAGGCTGCCATGGTGAAAGGAAAAGACACGGGACATGTTCTGAACACCTCTAGGGGACACACAGATGATAGGACAGAACGTTACACCGCTGCCTTGCTGCAGTGGCATCTAACATCTGGAAGGGTTGAAAGACTGGAGGGCTGAGCATGCCACTGAGTACAGGACAGAGCACTGAAGACTGGGGAACCTGTGGTCCCGACTCCATGCTCTGCTGGTACTGAGGGGCACCGCTGGGCCTTCAGGGTGGCTGGCTGGGGGTGGGGAGTAGGTGTCCAGCTCTCACCTGCTCCAGCTTGAAGATATGCTGAGTGAAGTAATACTGCAGCTGCTCATTGGCATAGTTGATGCAGAACTGCTCGAAGCTGTTCCGTTCAAAGTCCTCAAATCCGAAGATGTCTAGGACACCGATGGACAAGCACTGGAGAGACAAACTATAGTTATAGCCAGGGCCTGTCGGGGCTGCTGAGCTGGCTGCATGAGTGGAGATGTGTGGTCCTGATGTCAGCTGGACACAGCTGTCACCAGCTTGGCATCCATCATTTTTTGCAAATGGGACCATTACTACTCATTGATGGAATTACCAGGCCTCCACCTGTGCAGTAAGCGTCAGGGTGGAACCTCGGGCCTAGTGCCTGCATGCTGGGCAGGGCTGCAGTAAAGGCTTATGCAGTAAAGGGTTGTTCTGCACACTCATACAGAGACCAAGTACAGATGCCTGGCTTCCTGTAGAAGGTAAGGGGTCCTCTGCCGACCCTGATGTTTGCAGAGACCCCACAGGTTCCCAGCCTCCATAGTTTGTCCCAAGGATGGGACCTGTCCTTGGCCAGCTCAGGGCCTGTGCACTCACGGAAACGGCCTCTTCCATGTCCTTCTTGTTGAGGAGGGCGTGGTTGATTCTCAGCACGATCCAGTCAAACAGGGCACTGTACAGAGACTTGGCCATGGAGTCTCGGGCAGTTATGGCCTGTGGGTAAAGAGGTGTCTCACCTGGGGGTGGGGGGGGGGCAACCATGCCAGGTGCAGGTCATGGTACTGAGATTCAGGGAACTGCTCTAATTTTGTCTTAGTTTCATAGACAAAGTCTCACGTATCCCAGGCTGGCCTTGAACTTGCCATGTAGCCAAGGATAATATTAAACAACTGATCCTCCTGCCTCTCTGTCCCCTAGGTTGGGGTTGCAGATGGGTGTCACCACAGTTACCTTTTTGCAGGTGTTATAAGGATCTGAATCCAGGGCCCATATGTGTGCAGGCATTTATGACTGTGCCATCGCCCAGCCCTTAGCCAGGGTTTTCACCTTCCTCGTGTGGAGGTCTGCCTGCTCCTACACCAGCTGCTGGGTCACACGTGTTGCTTAGGCGCCGAGCCTGAGGACTTTAGCAACTAGCAAGGGTGTGCAGCATGGAATGTCAGCTGCGGTGTGTGTGAGACCAGCCGTGCCACCTGCACAGCCGTGGAACAGCCAAGGAACAACCAAGGAAGCACTTCTCAGCATGCCTACTGTGAGAAGTTCTGTTCTCTCCTCCTAACGACGGAGGTGGCCAGCTGCCTTCAGCTGCTGGACATGTCCCTCTGGTTTTGACTTTCCTGGATGTCATGGCAATGTTACCACACAGAATGCTGCCTCTGCTGGGGATGCCTGTTCCCTGAGCCACACAGGGCATGGGTTCACTGCAGAGATTTCAGGTCATGTCAGGGGTGCCTTGGCCCACAAAGGCTCAGAATGCCCATGGTGCCTGGGGAAATGTGAGCTGATTCCCTCAGGCAGGATGCCTATAGGGAGTGTCCCACACCCTGTTACCAGGTCTTTTCCTGGTGCCATCCAAATTCAACTTGCAAGTCATATTGCTCTTGAGATGTCAAGAGCTAAGAGAACTGTACCAGGAAGAGTGCACCAGCAAACGGAGAGGATGGCACAGAGACCTATGGGCTGAGGGTCACAGAAAGGCCACCTCAAGCAGAGTCCAGTCGCCTCTTTACAGAACAAGGCAAGGGGTTGATATTTTCAGTTTTGGGGGCTGGGCGGGGGGGCTCTACTGCAGCTACTGAGCACTGCAATTGCAGCCAGAAGCAGCACTGAACAGGATACAAATGGATGAGCATGGCTATGTCAATAAAACTTTATTTACAAAACCGACTGGGGGGGGCGGCCAGGTTTGTCCCAAATCATGCTGGCCTTGCATGGCCACTGAGCATCTGAACTACAGAGGGGAATGCCTCAGGCTCCAATTCTGGCTCTGAGCCATGCAGTACTTCTCACTTATCTACACTTTCAGATATCTGGAGCCACCCATGGTTGGAGAATTCTAGAAATTAACAACTTAATACTTTAAAAAAACTCTGAGCACTTGTGATCAGTCTTGATACATCCTGAGATGGCTGTACCTCATCTGGGTCAGGCCTCATCTGGTTATCCAGTAGATCCTGGTGTTATATGCTACCTGCCTGTCAGTTACCCATCATCAACCAGTGCCCTGGACTGCAGTGCCTGTGTTTAGGAAGAGCAATTCCACCTAATGATCTGGGATGATAGGGTAACGCATGCACCGTCATCCCAGAGGCAGTTGGAGTGTTCCAAATTTAAGGCCCACCTGGGATACAGACTAAAATTGTCTCTAGCCAATAAGAAAATAAAAAAAAGAGTAGACGCTGGCAGTTGACATGAGTTTGGAAAGACTCCCTTCAAGTGAAAAGGTGAGCCACAGGAAACATCTCCATTTTGAGCCACGAGGCATGCGAGGCTGGTAGCGGGTCACTGTTATTTCTAGTCTGTTCTGAGAGGTGTTACTGCTAATCTCATACTGTACCCAACTCATATATCAAGTTCTCCAGCATGTGTGCAGAGGAAGGGATTTTCCACATGGGGCTCTGCGCTTTGTGGCTCAGCAGCAGCTGCATGTCTGAAACGGATCTCATGAGAAGCAGAGCCACAGGAAGCTGGTCTGGCCACAGCTGAGGTCCCCTGGCTGCAGGGCAGGGCACACACTTACCTCACTCAGGCTGTAAGGCAGGATAAGCTTGTCGTTGACTGTCACTGTTTTTCTCTTGGTCAGGACCTCCACCAGGGTCTCCCGCTTCACCTATTTCCAGGGTGGGGAAAGAAAGACAGGGAGGTGAGGCACTTGTCAGGGCTTCTGCATCATGAAGGCCAGCCTGGAGAGCTAGGGGAGAGCAGGATGGACCACAGAGGCTGGGCTGGGAAGGGCCTCCCTACACATGGCGCCCTCTTCTGGCCTCCACAGGCACTGCATGCATAAGCACATACCTACATGTACACCCATAAAATAAAAAATCTTAAGAAACAAAATCAAACAACCCCCTCCCTCAAGTGTGCTAGCTTACTCTTAAGTCCAGAACTGGGGAGCAGAGGCAGGTGGATCTCTGTGAGCTCAAGGCCAACCCGGTCTACATAGTGAGTTCCAGGCCTAGCCAGAGCTACATAGTGAGATCCCGTCTCAAAAATAAACAGGTAAATAAAATAAAAACTAAAAAGTAATATAAAACTTGAAAGTAAAAAACCACAAGGCCAGGTGTGGTAGCGCATGCCTTTAATCCCTGGCCTCAGGAGGCTGAGGTGATGGATCCTAAGTTCTAGGCCAGCCAGAGTGAGACTCTATCTAAAAAAACAAAACAGAAAGGTAAGCTGGCGGTCAGCTCATCAGGACAAGATGTAAGAGTCATCCAGCCAGCTCTAGGCCCCACAGTTCCACCCGCGGCAGTGTAAAAAGAAAAAAGACACAAACCTAGGGCACGCAAGCTCTGCACTGAAGGCCACGGGCGCTATCCCCGCCAGGTGCCGGGAGTGCTCCCAGACTGAGGAGCAGAGGTCTCCCCAGGAGTGCTCCCAGACTGAGGAGCAGAGGTCTCCCCAGGTGAGAACCAGCCTTCCCGCTTCACATCCTCACCTACCTAGCTGTGTCTGCACATGTGGGTTTGTGTGTGCTTGGTACAGTGACAGGAGCCTGGGATCCCATGTGTGAGAGGGAAGTGGGCGTCATGGGCCACACCCCCACCTCCATCATGTATTTTTTTATTGTGAGCTGGAGTGTCTCACTGAGGTGCTCAGGCAGGTCTTGAAGACTCCCGTCTTGGCCTGAGAGTGGCCAGGATGATAGGCCTGTGCCATCACACCTAGCCCCAAACTATATGTTTTAAATTTAATTGTTAAAAAACAATTTATGTTTGCGGCCAGCCTGGTCTACAGAGCAAGTTCCAGGACAGCTGAAGCTGCAAAGAGAAACCCTATCTCGAAAACGACAAAATCCAAAAAATGGGTGTTTTGTCTAAAATCTGTCTGTGCACCATGTGCATGCCTGAGGCCTGAGGCCACCAGGAGAGGTTGTCAGATCTCCTGGGACTGGAGTTTCAGTCATGAGCTGTCAGGTGGGTGCTGGGACTCAAATCCATGTCCTTTGGAAGAGCAGCCAGTGCTCTTGTGAGCATCTTCAGCTCCCAATTCGTGTTTTTTGCACAGGGTTTCACGTAGCCCAGGCTGGCCCTGAACCGCTTATCTCTGAGCCTTTACCTCTCGAGTGCTGAGATGACAAGCACGTGCCAGGACATCAGGTTTATGTGTGGCTGGTGTGGGACAGGGCTTTGTGCACACGGACGACAGCATCAGCCCAGGAAACCATGGCTTCACTTGTTTACCCTGAACTGTGCTGTAGATAAGTGCCTGAGAGTGACGGAGACCATGGAGGCTGCGGCCACAGGCAGATGTGAGCACTGAGCTCTATCTGCGAGAGTAGAACACCTTGACCACCCAGTGCCTCCTACCGGTTTGTACAGCCAGCCAGACAGACAGGAGCAAGGAGGGGACATCTCAGAGATGACCGAGGAAGCAGGCAGCAGACAGAAGCTCCTTCACTTGTCCCTGTCATGAGAGGCCGCTCTACCGTGCCAGGGGCCAGGAAGCATGCACAAGGAAGGATGGTGGAGAGAGAGGGGAGGTACCTTCAGGAGCTCAGACAGGGTGTCCAACACCTCGGGGGGCCCGACCTCCAGGCCTTCGTCCCGGCCCGTGGCTCTCTTTTTGTAGGTGACGTTGCCCAGGTACAGGATGGCTGAGAGGACAGAGAAGATCCTGGACAGAGAGAGAGGTGACTATGGCCTGCGTCACCTGCTGGCTTCTGTAGCAGTGTCTCAGGCGGCCCGGCCGAGGCTGCTCTCCACTGTGCACCCCACGCCCACTCCCAAGTGCTGCTGCCCGTCAGACGTCACCCGTGGCGCGGGTGGTGCTACAGACAGAACCTACGGTTCACCATGATACCGACTGTGTTCCAGCTCCAGCCCTGATAATCTGAGAGGAGTTCAAACTATGTAGCACAGGCTAGCCTCACCTGACGTCTGCACAAGCACTGAGGGTGCAGATAATTAATACACCACCACACAAACTTACTTTAACGTTTTTGCTTATTTGTTTTTGCTAATAGACAGGGTCTTGTTTATGGAGACAGGGTCTTGTTATGGCCTTGAACTTCCAACCATCTTCCTGCCTGTACGGTTGTTGCTTTGCCTTTTTTTATTTCTTTCAGATAAGGGCTCACTGTGCAGCAAAGGCTGACTTCAAACATGCAACCCTCATTTCTCAGTCTCTCCAGTGGGGAGATGGCAGGTGTGTACCATCATGCCCAGCTTCAACTGGTTTGGACCGCTGCCTCCCAGCTCAGGGCTGCAGCCCTCTCCTGTGCTCTGTGTGGAATACTGCCTATCCTCTATGGGCTGCAGGTCAGACCTCAAGAGGAACTGGTCATTGCCTAGTGGCTCAGCAGCCCACTTACTGCTTCTTGGTAGCGGGTAGGAAGCCCACCATCTCCATGGCCTGCTGGAGTCTTTCAAAGTCATGTTTGAGGTCTTCTCCATCTTCAATATTCAAGTTATGCTGAAAAAAAAAGAGGAAAAAACAAAACAAAGGCGTGGGCACTCAAGCACTTCCGGCCTGGAGGGCAGTGAGCAGGGCGATCCAGGCTGGAGAGAAAGAAGGCCAGGGCTGGGATGAATGGCAGCTTTTGTGTGTGTGCTCAGGGCTGGGCTGTGGGCCCAGCAGGGCCAGGCTGGCAGCCTCTGACCTCCCTATGGCAGACAGCCTTGGGGACAGAGGTGGCGCCATGGCTGCAGCTATTTACCTGGTTGAGGTAGAAATAGTCTTGAGGCTGCTTCAGCCGGAATTCCTGGCGCTCTTCCTCGCTGACACCCAGCAGCAGATAATAAAACACATGGTAATTCCTGTGGGTGACCAGCAAGGGGAGTCAGTGCCTGGCCAGGCCAACAGCACAGGAAAGGGTGGGTGGGACGGCTCAGCTGGTCAAGGCGCCTGCTGCTAAGCCAAGGGACCTGAGTTCAATCCCCGGAACACACATGGTAGAGAGGGGACTGAATCTCCAGGTGTCCTTTGACCACACATGTACATGTTTACACACACACACACACACTGAAATAAACAAACAAAGTTTAAAAAAGAGTCTTGGCCAGTGTGGTGGCGCACGCCTTTAACCCCAGCACTTAGGAGGCAGAGGCAGGCAAATCTCTGTGAATTTGAGGCCAGTCTGGTCTATAGAGTTCCAAGACAGCCAAGGCTACATAGAGAGACCCGACTTAAAAAATAACTCAAAATTTTAAGTACTGTTAGAAAAAGAGGGACTTCCTCAAGTGAGTGAGAGGCACAGGACAGGGACACGAGTCTCACCTGCTGGTTATTCTAAGATGCTCTCACCCTGAAGCCCCGCCGGCCTGGAACCTGAGATCCTCTGCCTCAGTGTCTATGTGGCTCACAGAATGTGCGGCTGTGCCAGCTCTGAGGTGTTAGTCAAACACATCTCAGGCTGACTCTGAACAAAGTGGACATGCAACTTTCAGTGAGGGCAGTAAGGGGCACTAGGCTGGAGGCCATGGCAGCAGGTATGTGGAGTGGACAGCAGAGAGCTTAGGCTCCAAGCTTGGCTTCCCTCAAGGGGCCCTTGGGCAACACAACACTTGCTTCACCTCTGTGACAGCCAAAGCCTGAGCAGGACCGTGTTCACCCAAATCCCACACCCTGGGGGCTGAAGAGACGGCTGCTCTTACAGAGGACCCACCGTAGTTCCCAGCATCTACACACTGGCTAACAAGCCCCTGTGACTTCAATTCCAGGGGTACAGGCACCCTCTTCTGATCTCCCTGGGCTCCAGGCACACAGGCAATACACTTACAAACACATAGGCAAAACACCCATATACATAAACAAGCAAAAAAAAAAAAAAAATGCCCCACCGCTCATCCTTCTCCCGGGATACCAGGCGAGACTTTTCAAGCAGGTATTTCTCCACAACAGCTCTGTTATGAAAGAAAAAAAGGGAGAAGTAAGATTACATTTTAGTATTGATATTTCTTCTTTGAGTTTTTTGCTTTGGCTAGAGTTGAAGACAGGACCAAGAACCATACATTTCTTTCTTTTTTTTTTTTTTTTTTGGTTTTTTTGAGACAGGGTTTCTCTGTGTAGCTTTGCGCCTTTCCTGGAACTCACTTGGTAGCCCAGGCTGGCCTCGAACTCACAGAGATCCACCTACCTCTGCCTCCCAAGTGCTGGGATTAAAGGCGTGCGCCACCACCGCCAGGCAAGAACCATACATTTCAAGCAGGCACCACACCACTAAGTCAAGTCCCCAGCCCCTCACTGGGGATTCTAGACAGGGCTCCACCCCTGAGCCACACCCCCAGCCCCTCACTGGGGGATTCTAGGCAGGGGCTCCACCCCTGAGCCACGCCCCCAGCCTCTCACTGGGGATTCTAGGCAGGGGCTCCACCCCTGAGCCACGCCCCCAGCCCCTCACTGGGGATTCTAGGCAGGGGCTCCACCCCTGA
>CABHPH010126544.1:0-24368 GCA_902168325.1 Peromyscus nudipes | reverse complement strand
TGAGAAGGCAGATTATTAGGAGAAAAAATAGATTATTATCATGGACCATCAGGGCTAGCCATGGGAAAAGTGATTACTGCCAGAAAGAATAAAATGGATAGGTGCCCTGGTTGTACAGAAGAGGCAAGGGTGAATGAGAGAGACACAAGAGCAGATATGCCCTTCAGTCTGGAGTAGTGGTACCAGCAGTGATTTTCCATGAGTTTGGGGGGATGGCATGCCAAATCAGGAGTACAGGAATCATCACATCTGTTGTTTCTCTGCAAGTATTCACGTGGTTGGCATCCTTGGTTGGTGAGTGGTATTCTCAGAACTGGAGCAGGAGCTGGTAGTATATCTGAAAAGCCCCTGAGGGTTGGTCTTGGCACAAGTCTGGCAGGAAGGGTGGACCTGTGCAGGAACCTGTAAGTGTGTAAAACAACTGGAACAGATTTGCATCTTGATGTCATAGCAAAAGGCTTTGGTTAAAAGGTATGAACATTTTTTAGGGTCTGGTTTCAGCCTAATGAAATGTATCTTTATATCTATAACCAGAATAATTTACTAAATAGAAGTGGTTAGGTGAGTGAGGAAGGAGGAAGGAGGATTCCCCACCCCCTCCAATGCTCGCCTGTCTGTAAAGGCTGGGATGAGTAAAGTCCACAGTAATCTTGAGTTGGAGGAGAGAGCTGTTAAAACGGGCAAACATCATCAGATCTGAGAAGGATAAGTAAGTAAGAGAAGAGAGACAGCTTTCCTATCTTCATATAGACAAACCTTAAAGCTGTTTCTTTTTATCTAATTCACCAGGAGATACTGGGAGCTGTATCAGCCCTAAGAGAATGAGGCTTGCGAATTTTACATAGAGAATTGAGAAGGCAGCTGAAGCAAAGCCTGATTGTCAAATGGCATCAGAGACCTAAGAAGGATAAATTTTACCTGAGTTAGCAATTGAAAGTGACAGAGACTTACCTGCTGGCTACCTAAACAGCCACCTCAGGGTCCTCCATGGTCCTTGAAGGCAGAGGTCTCAGGGCAGCTTCAGTCCTTGTCTGCCTGACCTAGGCCTGCCAGGCCTCAGAAGATCTGACAGTTGTGAGGTAAGAACTTTTGGGAGGGACCAGCCTACCTTGTCTAGGCAAAAATGAGGCAACAGGTTCCCCAGAGTCCTGTTGTCCATGGTCTGAAGAAGTCAAGCAGTCAAGGTTCTTCTGTGCCCATCTCAGTGGCTGGTGCTGCCACTCTGGAGCAAGTTCCAGGCGGAGGTTCTTCTGTGCCCAGCCATCTTCTTTGAAGGAAATAAAGGTGCTGCCAGGAGCCAGCGTGTCTCTCTATCATGAAAAACTTTTTTAATTAAACTTTTTAAATGTCATATTCTGCAGATCTCTGAGCATTTGAGGACTGTCTGTCCATTAGGTATGAATGACTATCAACTAGTATTCCCTAAGTGTCCAATATGATAGCAGCTTTCATAAGACTAGGACTTACTGTCTCCTGAGAAGGCAAAGAAGAGTGACAGGGGAAAGATCCCAGGGCTGAATGGGAACAGGAGAAAATGGACTTGCATGTTGGGGTGTGGCCCAACTCTGAGAAAAGGACCCTCTGAGAAAAGGACCCCCTCAGGGGACTTGAAACTCTATCATAGGATATATACTTTGTTTATTAAATATATTTGTCAAACATATGTCAAACAAATTTATTTAAATTCTCTAGAAGCTTGGTGTTGAACACTTGGCAAAGACATAGGTGTAAATCTCTAAGTTAGCTTTTGTTAATCTGAACAGATAAATTTCATACCAATCTAAGATATTTGAGGCTTGTTGTTTCCTTACTCTAGAAGGAGATAAAATGAACAGAGAGCTTGTTAGGACTAAATTTATATATTTTTTTACCTTAATAAACCTCAGTAAAAGATGACTGCCAGCCACGTGGCTGTCTACATCAGGATGAGGTTGGGGAAACAAAATCAAATGTTATTTAGACTTAATTTTGAGAGAATATATGAATCAAATCTGGACATATAGTTTTCCCAATTAGTTACAGCTTAACAAAATTAGCAAGGACAAGGAAACTTACATTCTTAAGCCTGAACAAACCTTTAGTAAGGAGAGACATTTTTAAAGCCATTGGCAGTGATATCTGCATCTATTACCATTTTTAATGCTCTGTAGTTTTGATCTGATCTTTGAGTACAGCCAGATTATAATCCTGAATGATTTATACAGAAATAATAATTTCGTAAGGTCATATAATACCTCTTTGGTTCTGCATAAAGAAGGTCAAGTGTCTTATCTCATTGCAGAACCATTTTAGTTAATAAATGTATCAACTGACAATTTGGGGTCCAGTTTCCTGGTATATCAAAGGGCATTAGGTAGCCATTTTGTCCCCCATGCCAGGGGGTCTACCTTTAAGTTAGCCTTTTAACCTATTTTGGGAGCAGGGAGCACAGGATGATGTATTCTCTTCCATAACTGCTTCAAGCTGAAATGGGGCACAGATGGTCAGAGCCCAGGGAGGCTGAAAGGCCAGTCAAAGGTAAGGAGGGAATTTAGGCAAAGGGGTATTAATCAGAAGCATTTAATTTGATCTAGCTTGAAACAAGGAGCATTCATATCAGCTGGCTTGGTCCATATCAGCTTTCACTAAGTCCATGTCTCATGTCTCATGGATTGAAGTTAGTAGCTGATGCCTCAATGTGTCAGTCAGCCAAATGGAAGCCCCCTGAAACAGATATAGACTACAGACAAGAGTTAAAATTTATGAACTTATTTGGAACTTTTAGGCCAATGGTATTAGTAATTGGGAAGGGGAGACCAGGAGAGAGAAAAATACCATCCTCAGGAATAGACAGGTGAGGAAAACTAACTTATCTGGAGTTCTTTTGACCTCTGTGAGGTGAATCTAACTTTTTTCTTTTAAAATTTTTATTATTAAGAAATTATCTATTCATTTTACATACCAACCACAGATCCTCCTCTCCTCCCAACTCCTGAACCCCAGCCTTTCCCCCCAATACACTCCCCATTCCCACCTCTTCCAAGGCAAGGTCTCCCATGGGGAGTCAGCAGAGCCTAGTACATTCAGTTGAGGCAGGTCCCAGTCCCTACCCCCTGCACCAAGGCTGCCCAAGGTGTCCCACCATAGGCACTGGGCTCCAAAAAGCCTGCTCATGCACCAGGGATGGATCCCATTCCCACTGTCTGGGAGCTCCCTAACCAGTTCAAGCTAAACAACTGTCTCGTGTATCCACAGGGCCTAGTCCAGTCCAATGGGGGCTCCACAGCTATTGGTCCACAGTTAATGAGTTTCCACTAGTTTGGCTGGCCATCTCTGTACGTTTTCCCATCATGATCTCAATGTCCCTTGCTCATAGAATCTCTCCTCTCTCATTGATTGGACTCCTGGAGCTCAGCCTGGCTCCTGGCCGTGGATCTATGCATCTGCTTCCATCAGTTACTGGATGAAGGCTCTATGATGACAGGGTATTCACTAATCTGATTACCGGAGTAGGCCAGTTCAGGTACCCTCTCAACTATTGCTAGTAGTCTAAGGTGGGGTTATCCTTGTGGATTCCTGGGAACTTCCCTAGCACCCTGTTTCTTCCTATTTCCATGATGTCTTAATTTATCATGGTATCTCTTTCCATGCTCTTCTACTCTGTCCCTGTTCAAGCTCAAACCTCCTGTTCCCATATGTTCTCATCCCCCCATCCCTTGCCCTCCATTACCCCACCCCCACCCCCAGTTCACTCATGTAGATCTCATCTATTTCTCCTTCTCTGGGCAATCTATGCAGCCCTCTCAGGGTCCTACTTGTTACCTAGCTTCTCTGTAGCTGTGGGTTGCAGTCTGGCTATTATTTTCTTTGCATCTAGCCTCCACCTATGAGTGAGTACATAACATGCTTGTCCTTCTGAGTCTGAGTTACCTCACTCAGGATGATATTCTATAGTTGCATCCATTTGCCTTCAAATTTCATGATATCATTGTTATTTACTGCTGAGTAGTACCCCATTGAGTATATGTGCTACATTTTCCTTATCCATTCTTTGGCTGAGGGGCATCTATGTTGTTTCCACGTTCTGGCTACTATGAATAAACCTACTATGAACATAGTTGAGTATGTGTCCTGGTGGTATGACTGAGTATTCCTTGGGTATATGCCCAAGAGTGGTATAGCTGGGTCTTGAGGGAGATTTATCCCCAATTTTCTGAGAAGCTGCCATACTGATTTCCAGAGTGGCTGTACAAGTTTGCACTCCCACCAACAGTAGAGGAGTGTTCCCTTTGCTCCACATCCTCTCCAAAATAAGCTGTCTTCAGTGTTTTTGATCTTAGCCATTCTGACAGGTGTAAGATGGTATCTCAGAGTTGTTTTGATTTGCATTTCCCTGATAACTAAGGATGTTGAGCAATTCCTTAAATGTCTTTCAGCCATTTGAGATTCTTCTGTTGAGAATTCTCTGTTTAGCTCCATAGGCCATTTTTTAATTGGATTGTTTGGTATTTTGTTGTCTAATTTTTTGAGTTCTTTATATATTTTGGAGATCAGCCCTCTGTCAGATGTGGGGTTGGTGAAAATCTTTTCCCATTCTGTAGGCTGTCATTTTGTCTTATTTATCATGTTCTTTGTCTTACAGAAGCTTCTCAGTTTCAGGAGGTCCCATTTATTAATTGTTGCTCTCAGTGTCTGTGCTACTGGTGTTATATTTAGGAAGTGATCTCCTGTGCCAAAGCATTCAAGACTATTTTCTACTTTCTCTTCTATCAGGTTCAGTGTAACTGGATTTATGTTGAGGTCTTTGATCCACTTGGACTTGAGTTTTGTGCATAGCAACAGATATGGATCTATTTGCAGTCTTCTACATGTTGACATGCAGTTATGCCATCAGCATTTGTTGAAGATGCTTTCTTTTTTTCATTGTAGAGTTTTGGCTTCTTTGTCAAAAATCAGGTGTTCATAGGTGTGGATTAATGTCAGGGTCTTCAGTTTGATTCCATCGGTCCACATGTCAGTATTTATGCCAGTACCAAGCTGTTTTTATTACTATAGCTCTATAGTAGAGTGTGATCAGGGATCCTGATGCTTCCAGATGTTGCTTTATTGTACAGAATTCTTTTTTTTAAATGAAGGACATTTTTGTCCACATTCTTTTTTTATTTTTTATTTTTTTTATTTTGGTTTGGTTTGGTTTGGTTTGGTTTGGTTTTTCAAGACAGGGTTTCTCTGTGTAGCTTTTGGAGCCTGTCCTGGATCTCACTCTGTAGACCAGGCTGGCCTCGAACTCGAAGATCCGCCTGGCTCTGCCTCCTGGGTGCTGGGATTAAAGGCGTGTGCCACCACCGCCCTGTACAGAATTCTTTTAGCTATCTTGGTTTTTTGTTGTTGTTGTTGTTTTTTCATATGAAGTTGAGTATTGTTATTTCCAAGTCTGTGAAGAATTGTGTTGGGATTTTGATGGGGATTGCATTGAATCTGTAGATTGCTTTTGGCAAGATTGCCATTTTTACTGTGCTAATCCTACCTGTCTATGAGCATTGTAGATCTTCCCATTTTCTGATATCTTCTTCAGTTTCTTTCTTCAGAGACTTAAAGTTCTTGTCACACAAGTCCTTCACTTGCTTAGTGAAATAAAATACCCCAAGGTATTTTATATTATTTGTGGCTATTGTAAAGGGTGATGTTTCTGTGGTTTCTTTATCAACCTGTTTATCATTTCTATATAGGAGGACTACTGATTTTTTGAGTTGATGTTGTATCCTGCCACCTTACTGAAGGAGTTTATCAGCTGTAGGAGTTCCCTGGTAGAATTTTTGGGGTCACTTATGTATACTATCATATCATTTGCAAATAGGAAATGTTTGAGTTCTTCCTTTCCAATTTGTATCCCCTTGATCTCATTTTGTTGTCTTATTGCTCCAGCTAGAACTTCAAGTACTGTATTGAATAAATATGAGGAGAGTGGACAGCCTTGTCTTGTTCCTGATTTTAGTGGCAATGCTTTGTGTTTCTCTCCATTTAATTTGATGTTGGCTGTCAGCTTGCTGTAAATCGCCTTTATTATGTTTAGGTATGTTCCTTGTATTCCTGATCTCTAAGACCTTTATCATGAAGAAGTATTGGATTTTTTCAAAGGCTTTTTCAGCATCCAATGAGATAATCATGTGCTTTTTTTCTTTCAGTTTGTTTATATGGTGTATTACACTGACAGATTTTTTGTATGTTGAACCATCCTTGCATCCCTGGGATGAAACCTACTTAGTCATGGTGGATAATTTTTTGATGTGTTCTTGGATTTGGTTAGCCATTATTTTATTGAGTATTTTTGCATCAGTGTTCATGATGGAGCTTGGTCTATAAATCTCTTTCTTTGTTGCATCTTTGTGTGGTTTGGGTATCAGGGTAACTGTCACCTCATAGAAAGAGTTTGGCAATGTTCCTTCTGTTTCTATTGTGTGGAACAATTTGAAGAGTATTGGTATTAGCTTTTCTTTGAAGATCTGGTAGAATTCTGTGCTGAAACCATCTGATCCTAGGCTTTTTTTGTTTGGGAGACTTTTAATGACTTTCTATTTTCTTAGGGGTTATTGGTCCATTTAAATAGCTTTTCTGGTCTTGATTCAACTTTGGTATGTATTACCTATCCAGAAAATCATCCATTTCTTTCATATTTTCCAATTTTGGGAAGTACAGGTTTTTGAAGTATGACCTGATGATTCTCTAGATTTCCTCATTGTCTGTTGTTATGTCTACCTTTTCACTTCTGATTTTGTTAGTTTGGATATTCTCTCTCTGCCTTTTGGTTGATTTGGATAAGAGCTTGTCTATCTTGTTGATTTTCTCAAAGAACCAACTCTTTGTTTCATTGATTCTTTGTATTGTTCTCTTTGTTTCTATTTTATTGATTTCAGCCCTCAATTTGATTATTTTCTGGTGTCTATTCCTCCTGGGTGAGTTTGCTTCTTCTTGTTCTAGAGCTTTCAGGTACACTGTTAAGTCACTAGTGTGAGATTTCTCCATCTTCTTTATGTGTGCATTTAGTGCTATGAATTTTCCTCTTAGCACTGCTTTCATAGTGTCCCATAAATTTGGGTATGTTGTACTTTCATTTTCATTGAATTCTAGGAAATCCTAAATTTCTTTCTTTATTTTTTCCTTGACCCATGGGTGATTCAGTGACCCATGGGCATTATTCAGTTTCCATGTGATTGTAGGCTTTCTATAATTTTTGTTGTTGAAATCTAACTTTAAGCCACGGGGGTCTGATAAATTACAGGATATTATTCAATTTTTTTTGTATCTGTTGAGATTTACTTTCTGACCAAGCATGTGGTCGATTTTATACAAGGTTCCATGGGGTGCCGAGAAAGTATATTCTTTTGTGTTAGGGTGGAATATTCTGTAGATATCTATTAAGTCCATTTGAGTCATAACTCCTGTTAGTTCCCTTATTTCTCTGTTAGGTTTCTGTCTGGCAGACCTGTCCATTGGTGAGAGTGAGGTGTTCAACTATCCCACTACTAGTGTGTGTGGTTTGATGTGTGATTTAAGCTTTAGTAATGTTTCTTTTACAAATGTGGGTGCCCTTGTATTTGGGCATAAAAGTTCAGAATTGAGACTTCATCTTGGTGGATTTTCCCTTTGATAAATATGTAATGTCCCTCCCATTTTCTTTTGAATGATTTTAGTTTGAAGTCTATTTTATTAGGTATTAGGATAGCTACACCACCTTGCTGCTTATGTCCATTTGATTGGAAAGTCTTTTCCCAGCCTTTTACTCTGAGGTAGTGTTTGTCTTTGAAGTTGAGATGTGTTTCTTGTATGCAGCAGAAGCTTGGATCCTGTTTTCACACCCATTCTTTTAGCCTGTGTCTTTTTATAGGCAAATTGAGACCATTGATATTAAGAGATAGTAATGACCAGTGATTGTTAATTCCTGTTATTTTTTTGGTGATAGTGTTGTGTGTTTTCCTTCTTTGGTATTTTTGGTGTGGGATTATCTATTGCCTGTGTTTTCATGGGTGTGTCTAACTTCCTTAGGTTGGAGTTTTCCTTTTAGTGCTTTCTGTAGGGCTGGATTTGTAGACAGGTACTGTTTAAATCTGGTTTTATCATGGAATATTTTGTTTACTCAGGCTTTGGTGATTGAGAGTTTCGCTGGGTATAATAGTCTAGGTTGGCATCCATGGTCCCTTAGTGTCTGCATAATATCTGTCCAGGACCTTATGGTTTTGAGTCTCCATTTAGAAGTCAGGTGTTATCATGATGGATCTGCCTTTATATGTTACTTGGCCTTTTTCCTTTGCAGCTTTTAATCTTTTTCTTTATTCTGTATTGTTTAGTGGTTTGATTATTATGTGGTGAGGAGACTTTTTTTTTGCATCCAGTCTATTTGGTGTTCTGTAAGCTTCTTGTATCTTCATAGGCATTTCCTTCTTTAGGTTGGGAAAGTTTTCTTCTATGATTTTGTTGAATATATTTTCTGTGCCTTTGAGTTGGTATTCTTCTCCTTCTTCTATCCCTATTATTCTTAGGTTTGGTCTTTTCATGGTGCCCCAAATTTCCTGGACATTTTATGTTATGATTTTGTTGGCTTTAGTGTTTTCTTTGACCGACAAATCTATTTCCTCTACCGTATCTTCAGCGCCAGAGACTCTCTCTTCCCTCTCTTGCATTGTTGGTTATGCTTGCATCTGAAGTTCTTGTTCATTTACTCAGATTTTCTATTTCCACCATTCCCTCAGTTTGTGTCTTCTTCATTGTCTCTATTTCAGTTTTCAAACCGTGGACTTTTTCATTCACCTGTTCGATTCCCTAGGCTTCTGTTTTGTCTTATTTACCATGTCCTTTGCCTTACTGAAGCCTCTCAGTTTCAGGAGGTCCCATTTGTTGATTGTTGTTCTCAGTGTCTGTGCTCCTGGTGTCTTATTTAGGAAGTGGTCTCCTGTGCCAGTGCATTCAAGACTACTTCCTACTTTCTCTTCTCTTCTATCAGGTTCAGTGTAGCTGGATTTGTGTTGAGGTCTTTGATTCACTTGGAGTTGTTTCATGCATGGCAATAGATATGGATCTATTTGCAATCTTCTACATGTTGACATCCAGTTATGCCAGCACCATTTGTTGAAGATGCTTTCCTTTTTTTTAATTGTACAGTTTTGGCTTCTTTGTCAAAAATTATATGTCCATAAGTCTGTAGATTAATGTCAGGGTCTTCAATTCGATTCCATTGGTCCACATGTCAGTTTTTATGCCAATACCAAGTTGTTTTTACTATATCTCTTAGTAGAGCTTGAAGCCAGGGATGATGATGCCTCCAGAAGTTACTTTATTGTAAAGGATTGCTTTAGCTATCTAGGTTTTTTGTTTTTCCATATGAAGTTGAGTATTGTTCTTTCAAGGTCTGTGGATAATTGTGTTGGGATTTTGATGGGGATTCCATTGAATCTGTAGATTGCTTTTGGTAAGATTTCCATTTTTACTATGTTGGTTCTACCTATCTATGAGCATCATAGATCTTTCCATTTTCTTATATCTTCTTCAATTTCTTTTTTCAAGGGCTTAAAGTTCTTGTCATATAGGTTTTTCACTTGCTTGGTTAGCATTACTCCAAGGTACTTTATATTATTTGTGGCTATTATGAAGGATGATATTTCTCTGATTTCTTTCTTGGCCCATTTATTATTTGTATGTAGGAGGGCTATTGACTTTCTTGAGTTAATCTTGTGTCCTGTCACATTAAATCAGTTTTTTTTTTAAATCAGTTGTAGGAGTTCCCTGGTAGAATTTTTTGGTCACGTATGTATACTATCATATTATCTGCAACTAGCAAATTTTTGACTTCTTCCTTTTCAATTTGTATCCCCTTGATCTACTTTTGTTGTCTTATTGCTCTAGCTAGAACTTCAAATACTGTATTGAATAGATTGGGAAGGGTGGAAAGCATGTCTTGTTCCTGATTTTAGTGAAATCACTTTGAGTTTCTCTCCATTTAATTCGATGTTTAGTTAGCATTTCTTAACTTATCATATCTACCTTCTGCCTCTGGACTTTTACCTTTCTATATACCTTTCTTTATTTTTCACTCTGTGGCTTGCTGTGTGGATGTGTGGCTGGTCTCTGGAGTCCTCTTCTTCTCCTTCCATACCCTGATCTTCTCTTCCCAGATTTCTCCTCCTATTTATTCTTTCTGCCTTCTAGCCACACCTATCCTTTCTCCTGCCTTGCTATTTGCCATTTAGCTCTTTATTAGGATAATCAGGTGTTTTAGACAGGCAAAGTAACACAGCTTCTCAGAGTTATACAAGTGCAACATAAAAGAATGCAACCCATCTTTGCATCATTAAATATTCCACAACATAAAAGAATTCAATATATCTTTAATTAATATTCCACAAAAATAACATGTAAGAAGCATTGATTTGCATAAATATATGGTGGTAATAGATTCTTTTCTAAGGTCTATAACTTATTAGCCCTGGGTAGTTGGCTAAGTTCCCAGAACCATGCACAATTTTCCCCCTGTTGAGCTGGCCTTAAGTCCAATTAGACAGCCATTGGTTACTGTGAAGATATTAGTGCCACTATTGCCCTAAAATATCAGAGATATTTTATCATACTGACATTTTTGTGGTTCCTAGGCATCACAGCTGGGCAAGACTATTGGTTCCTTCCCTCCATTGGCAGCTTGTAGAGTGCCTCTTAGTATTATGAAATAATGGAAGAAATAATCGATCATGGAGGAGGGAATAATGAAAGACTAGATTTCATGGAGGAGGGTTTCAGGTCAGATTCATTTCCAGTCCTCCAAGTGCTGTGTCTGAAGTATTGTATCTTCAGTGATAGTGCTTTATGTTCAGTATCTGGGAGGCAACCAAAGGCAGCAGTAATAACCTATATTGTTTTCGGAGTCTCTTGACTCCCCTGACCAACAAATTGAAAGGGGATTCTAATGTTCATATCTGGTCCTGGGGTTTTTATTAGATAGTCTATGGCTTTTAGGGAACCATTTTCAGCCCAAGTGGCACAACTTCATTAAAAATATATGTACTATGCACAATATTAGGTAAAAAAATTAATTCCTCTGGCTTTTTCAAACATCCTTAGTGTTATTTTTCTCTCCCCTGCCTTCCTTAGCATTTAATTTCATCTCCTCTATCCAATTAAATCTCACCTATTTCCCCCTTTATATCATTTGTGTCCTGTTAGTCCCTTCTCTAGTGCTCCTTATAGTCCCCCATATGGTACAACTTTACCTTTCTGTTTTTTGTACTTACACACAGACCTCTAAAGATTTGGAGGGAGGAGCCACAGATGAAAGAGAACATTCAGTGTTCATCTTTCTAGGTCTAGGTACTTTACTCAATAATTATATTAATAAAAATACTATTTTTTTAGTTCCATCCATTTACCCTAAGTTTTAATTTTTCTTTACATCTGAATAGCATTCCATTTTGAATGTGTACCACATTTTCTTTACTCATTTGTCAGTTGAAGAATATTTAGATTGTTTCCATTTCCTAGTTGTTGTGAATATAGCAGCAAGGAATATGACTGAGCAAGTATCTGTGAAGTAGGATAGTGAATCCTTTGGGCATATGCCAAGAAATAGTTTAGTTGGGTCATACTGCAGATTTATTTTTAGCTTTTTGAGAGTTCTCCACACTGATTACCAGAGTGGCTGCACCAAGTTTTCAATCTTACCAATAGTGAATGAAGGTTCTCTTTTCACATCTCCATTCTGGGATTTGTTATTGTTGTTATTGTTTTTATCTTTGCCATTCTGCTGGAGTAAGATGAAATCTAAGTGTTGTTTTGATTTGCATTTCCCTAAATTATAAAAGAATAATGAGCAGGTTTCAAAAAAATATTCCTTAGCTATTTTATTTCTTCTTTTGAGAATTTCTGTTTAGGTCTTATGAACCACCAGGGTCCTATGTTCTAAGTGTCTTCAGCTGGGACTCACTCTCAACTCCTGCAAGGCAATCAAGGCCTACATCAATAGTCTATATTGTTTTGGAGTCACTTAGACTACCCTGACCAACCATTTGGAAGGAAGGTTCTTGTGTGTGGTACTGGGGTTTTTTTAGTCTATGGTTCTTGTGGAAAGCATTGTCAGCCCAGCTGGCTTAACTTCCTTTAAGATGTGTGTGTGTGTGTGTGTGTGTGTGTGTGTGTGTGTATACATACCTTATGTATAATTTTAGGTAAATATAAATTAATATGATTCTTTGTGGCTTTATCAAACAACCTTGGTTTTATTGGTCCCTGGTCCCTCCTCCTCTTACTGACCTCCCTCCCTTCTTCCCATTTGAAGGCCCCCATCCCTGTTTATCATTTTCCCTTTCATATCACTTATACCTTGCTATTCCACTCTCAACTCTCCCCCTCTGCTGCCATGGACTGTTTGTACTTTCCTGGAATACGGTAGTATTCCATTATGTATATGTATCACATTTGACATTTCACAGATACTTGCTCAGCCCTGTTCACAATAGTCTGGAAATAGAATCAACCTAAATGTCAACAGATAAATGGATTTTCTTTTTAATCCATTCAGCCAACTGGTGTGTTTTGATTGGACAATTGTGGCCATTAACATTTAAAGTTACTATTTAGAAGCATGCTTTGATGCCAGTCACTTTGCTGATATTTGTTGTCTTTGTTTTAGTTGTACTTCTCATGTCAGGAACTGTAGCCCGTTTTCCTTCTGCAGCCTCCTGGCTGTGCTTCTGTCTCTTCCATCTGAAACGTTGCTTCTAGAATTCTGTTTAGAGTTGATTGCTGGACAAGAATTCTTTTAGACTCTTTGGATCACAGAAAAATGTCTTTCTCCTTCAACCATGGTAGATAGTTTTGCTGGGCAGAGTAGTTTATGTTGGCAGTCAGTTATTTTAGAACTTGGAGTACATTGCTCCAGGCTCTCCTGAAGGGCACATATGTACAGGTTATATATTCAAGGAAGGGTTTGTATTCAAAATATGAAAGGGACCCTCAACAGTCTACTAAGTCAAACAATAGGTCAAAACATGATGGGTCATTTCACCAAGGATAGGTAGATATCTAATTAGTACATGCAATGACATTCAGTGTAATTGGTCACTGGAGAAGTCACCCAATAACCCCACTCCAAGAATCTACACAGATGTCTTAGTTAGGTTCCCTATTGCTGTGAAGAGACACCATGATCACAGCAATTCTTATAAAGGAAAAAATTTGATTGGGTGGCTTGGTTACAGTTTCAGAGGTTTAGCACGTTATCATCATGGGGAGCATGATGGCATGCAGGCAGACATGGTGCTGGAGAAGTAGCTGAGAGTCCTACATCTTGAAGGCAACAGGAAATGGTCTGAGACACTGGGTGGTATCTTGAGCATAGGAAACTTCAAAGCTCACTCCCACAGTGACACACTTCCTCTAGCAAAACCATACCCACTCCAACAAAGCCACACCTCCTAATAGTGCCACTCTATGAACTTATCAGGACCAATTACACTCAAACTACCACACTGGACAAATTAAAATATCTTTCTACACCAAGACTTTATATATATTTTGATAGCAGTAGTATTCATAGTAGCAAAAATGGAAACAGTTGTTCTCACATCAACTGGAAGCACAAAATGTGATAAACACATATGTTGGAATTCTAATGTACAGTGAAAAAGAAACAATGTCATATAGAGCTTGGTAAAGGATTCCTGGTGAAAATTCACACCTATAGTATGGTTTAATTCATAGGAATTACCCAGAAAAGACATTTTTACAGAGACAGAAAGTAGATTAGTAGATGCCTAGAGATAGGGAGAGGCAAGTGGGACTGCAAATAAGCAGGAGGTTCCTTTGGGGATGATGAAAGTGTCCTAAAATTAGATTTTGGATATGATTGCACTAGTTTCTAAATACTAACAGCCATTGAACTGTGCACTTATTATGAGTGGATTTATGATATATAAATTAACAAAATTATTAAACATCTTGACCTCAGAAATAGCTGTGTGTGGGCTGGAGAGACACCTCAGGGGTATAGCACTTGCTGTACAAGCATGAGGGCCTAAGTTCAGGTCCCCAGTACCTGTGTGGAAGCTGCACACTGGGCAGTCACACTGGGCAGTCACACTGGGCAGTCACACTCCTGGTGCTGGAAGGCAGGGACAGGAAGATCCAGCCCTGCTGGCCAGCCAGTCTAGCCAATTGGTGACTGAGAGACTCTTTCTCAAATTCCCTAGACTTACAAAACTATTGTAATCATTGACTCACCGCAACTGTAGCTACCTGCACTGGACCTATACAAGACATGACTTATAAACAATCAGTCTAGAAAGCAAGAGGGGCTCAAGGTTCCCTATTCTTTACCTCTGAACTATTGGTTATTGATAGACCCTGGGAGGAAAGGACTCACTCTCTTGTATACCCTCTGCTGAGCCTCGAGGCTCCAAAGGATAACTCCAAACCCATGGTCACACAGACAGCCCTGGTTAATGTTAACTGATCACAAAACAAAATGATTAGACATGAACTGAAAGAGATTTGTGGGAAGTGTGGAGGATGAACGGGGTGATAGAGAGGTGAGAGATAAGAGTGGCCAGTGTGCAAGATGTACATATATATCTGAGATTGTTAAAAAAAGGGGGAAAACAGCAGAGTAAGACAATGGAACATCAACTTATGGCCCCCAATGCCTCTACTACACATACACATACCTTCACACACACTCACACATTCACACACATTCATATGTACACTCTCACATACATTTACAAACACACCTTCACATATACTCATATATTCACACATACTCTCACACACATTCACACACACAAGCTTTCACACACACACACACACACACACACACACACACACACACACACACTCATACACACAAAGAAGAAATAGATGTTACTTTATTGCCTACTTTTTCCCTGTTTGATAATAGAGCTGATTGTTTATCATGAAATT
The DNA here is from genome assembly GCA_902168325.1 of Peromyscus nudipes. Taxonomy (NCBI): domain Eukaryota; kingdom Metazoa; phylum Chordata; class Mammalia; order Rodentia; family Cricetidae; genus Peromyscus; species Peromyscus nudipes. The sequence continues at coordinate 9,431 of CABHPH010126544.1, read as the reverse complement.
TTTTTTATCTAGAATAATGTACCCAAATTATCTTGTTTCTCTCAGATAAAGGATAGTAAAGTTGAATAATTCCTGGGGCAACTAGACCCTTTTGTGAAGTAATAATCTGAAGTAATCCATCAGCCTGGGATCACTAGAGAGTAGGTCTGCCTGTGTGGTACATCTGGTGTGATCTGTGGCATCACAGCTGTTTGGCTTTGTCACTGACAACAATAAGTTAAAATTATTGGGCTGCTAAGATCACCATTCCTTAAGATGGTTCATAAAGGCATACTTGGATCAGTAAATTTTCTATTACTAGGATAAAACTATGACCAAATCAACTTGTAGAAGGAAAGTATATTTTGGCTTACAGTTCCAGAGGGATGAGAGTCCATCATGGCAGGGAGGCATGAAAGGGAGAAAGAGAACTGGGAGTGGGTGAGTCCATAAAAATCCCACCTTACCCACCACCTGTACTGTGCTTCCCACAGTAAGGCCACACCTTCTTTCTTTTTTTCTTTTTATTTATTCTTCTCTCATACAACACATCCTGACTGCAGCCTTCCCTCCCTCCCCTCCTTCACGTTCTCCCTCCACCTCCCCTCTCCCCTAGATGCACTGCCTCCATTTCCCTTCAGAAAAGAGCAGACCTCCCAGTGATATCAACCAACCATGGTATAACAAGATGCAATAAAACTAGGCACATATCAAGGCTGGATGGAGCAACCAAGTATGAAGAAAAGTGCCCCATGACCAGGCAAAAGAGTCAGAGACATCCCTTCTCCCACTGTTAGGAGTCCTAGAAACACCCCAAGCTACACAACAACAACCTATATGCAAAGGACTTAACGCAGACCCATGTGATGGCTGCTTCAGTCTCTGTGGGCCCCTATGAGCCCTGCTTTGTTGATTCTCTGGGCCCTGTTCTCCTGGGGTCCTCAACCTCTCTGGCTCCTACAATCCTTCTTCCCCCTCTTTGTGGGTTTCCCTGAACTCTGTGGAATGTTTGACTATGGATCTCTTCATCTGCTCATATCAGCTGCTGGAAGAAGCCTCTCTGATGAACTGGGCTAGGCAGTGATCTATGAGTATAGCAGAATAGCATTAGGAATCATTTCATTATTTTCGACAGTCATGTTCTACCTAAGGTAGAACCATCCAGCTTCCAGGTCCTGGCCATCCAGGCAGTCTTTGGTGTGGGCTTCACTAGTCATTGCTTGATCACTTCCACAAGCTCTGAGCCGCCATTGCTCCAGCAAGGGCCACACCTTCTAAGCCTCCCCAAATAACACCACTAACTAGGAAACATATATTCAAATGCTGGAGCCTTTGGGGAACATTTCTCATCCAAACCACTACAATAATATAGTAATATTGTTGAAAAATGAGAGTTTATTTTAAGGTTACAAAACTTGTGGGGGGAAGGTTGGATTGAATTTTCTACATCTTATTTAATATATGAAATAATATTTGAGGCCAAAATGTGTCAAAAGATAAAAGGCTATATAAGCCTGCTTAGTTTGGGTATCTAAAGAAATGTCTAAAATTCAAGAGATCATTTACAGTTACCACATATATGATAAAAGTTTTTCAGAATCCACTTACAAAAGTTGCAGTGTGAAATGGTCCTTCATTTCAAGGGCATTTACTAAACATCCAGTAAAAAATTAGAAGGCCTCAGAGGAAGGATGTGTGGGCAGCGGAGCACACAGTTGCACAGCTGCACAAGGTGTGCGGTTCTCAGGAGAGCGGCGATGACAGCTGGAAGCTGAAGCCTTCCAGAAGGGAAGAGAAACGAAGAGACCAAGCCAGAAGCTTCAGAACTAGCGGTGGCGTGCTACAGTCACAGCAGGCTCTTCAGTCACATGCTGGTTGTGGGGTGGGGGGGCTGAAAGAAGGAACTGTGCTGAAGAGAAGGTAGCATGGGCACATGCAGTACCTATTCTTTTGCGGTGGGGGATGCAGTCCCTGGTAGTGGTGAAATTATTAAGGCCACTCCATGTAGTTAAAAGGGAGATTTATTTAGTGGTGTAACTTACAAATGAAGGGATAGGTAGGTTGCAGGGTCTGGGAAAGATGCAGCGCAGTCCGGCGGTGTTCTCTGGAGAAATCTGCTAGGTCTATCCACAGCATCCAGGGTCCAGGAACCAAGAGAGACGGCGCATCCGGATCTCAGGTCTTCAGGGTCCTCTCTTGGTCCTTGTAGGCGTGACAGTTACCGAAACCTCAATGGGGGTTGGAACTTCTACCCACTACACCCTGGTGTTGGGAGGTCAATAAATTGTGTTTCGCTTCTACTCGAGGAGGAGGAAATGTCTACCTGTGACGTGACTGCATCTCTGTAAATGCTCACAATAGATACTTCTGAATGCATATACATCTGAAATGACACTGTGTAATAGATATACACTATAGTGTATATGTGTATATGTATAATGTATAATGATCATATTTATTGATTTGAAAAAATAGGATATTTTAGTTACCTGTTTCATATCTACAAACTTTATACACTATAGTGCATTGTCTATATAATTAAGTAATGTATGATAAATTATAGCATATAATGTTATACTGTATAATTTTAATTTCCTCATAGATATTTTAAGAACTTAACAATTTCACTTTGTGTTTTAAGGTTTAGCATGAAGATAACTGTCAAGGTATTCTATCATAAAACCAGTAAAAGTAGTTTTTTTAAACAACTATTTTAAAAAATGTTAGCAACTGCAGGTTAGATCAGTAAACTGGTTTTATTTTCAATAGGAGTATAGGCTATGAATTATTAAGATTTTATATGCATTTTGCTTTGTATTTCAATAGAGTAAAAAAGCCATAAAGAATATCCTTCAAAAATGCACCTACCTCCCAGCCCTCGAGCCGTTCCTGTACGATGCGCCTCCCAATATCCTGAAACACGTTGTTGGGCAGTTCAGTAAGGTAAGAAATGCACCTGCAAGGAAGGGAGAAGACAGCAGCCGTCTGCTGACTTGTTGCTTTGCTGTTTCCTTCTGTAAGATAGAGTGTGGGCTTCACCATCTACTCCTCCGCTCCTGCCACTGTGTATTCACACAGACACATAGGTCAAAACCCACAGAGAACTGTGGCTCTTTCTCCTCCTCCACATTTCCCGCGTAGCCTCCACACCGTTGTTTAAAATTGTTCTCAGGAAGTACCTAGTATATCAGCACATAAAACATCATGATGGGCTAGCAAGATGGCTCGGTAAGCCGAAGTACTTGGCATACAAGCCTGACATTCTGAATTGGATCCCTGAACCCTTGGTAGAAAGATAGAACTTGAAAAAATTGTTCTCTGACCTCCACGTGTGCCATGGCCTGTACATGTTCATATCCACACACAGTAATAATAATGATGATGGTGGTGATGATATGAGGCAACCTCCCCCACTGCTATTCTGCATTGGTAAGTATCTTTTCATCTTTACCAGTGTCTTTAAACCTCAGACATCTAGGAGCACAGCAAAGACTTTTATAAAAAATAAATAAATAAATAAAATAAAAATAAAAAAGAAAAGAAAAAGAAAAATTTGAGCCCCTGAATACTTTTCAGAAACTCTATGCACTTTATTACAGATTCAGTCAGTCATTTGGTCATACTCACTTGTTGTAAAATGTTTCTGTTTAAATTTATTTTCTGTATGTGATTGTTTGCTCACATGTATGTCTGTGCACCATGTACTTGCCTACTGCCTGAGGTCAGAAGAGGGCACAGCTTACATGAACCTGGAGTGAGCCATCATGTGGGCTCCGGGAATCGAACCCAGGTCCTCTTCATGAACCGGGGTTCTTAACTCCTGGGCTGTCTCTTTAGCCTTGCATATCAAAAATTTATGAAAAATTTAATGTAACTGTCATATTTCTTGGATGATTGCATGTTCAGTGTAAGTTAATGACAGTAAGATAGAAATGTTAAGCTGGATGCCAGCTGATAAAGAAGGACCACATGATGGCCATAGTTGGTCAGATATGGTGTTTGGCTCCTGAGAACTGCTGAGACTGTGCTCTACCCATCCGACACAGAAAAAGAGCCCATGTCAATCACCAGCCACAGTGGCTCTGTGTGTGATTAGAAGTTATTGTACTTTGTACTTGCCATGGTACCTAAGGTTTTACATATGTAGACATATGCTCTACCACTGAACTGCACCCCCGGCTGTATTCCAACTGTTTGGCAAAGTTGGACCCTCCAAAGCCTTAGTTTGCTTAGGTGTAAGGTGGGAATAGTAAGTGATTTTTTTTATTGTAAATATTAAATGAGACGGTGTATACTAAGAAATTGTTTTAGTTCAAGACACATATTAATAACTAAAAACGAAAACAAAAAATCCAAATATTGTTTTAAAAGAAATAAAATATTCAGATTTATCATGGCGGCACACACCTTTAATCCCAGCACTTGGGAGGCAGAGGCAGGAGGATCTCTGTGAGTTTAGGCCCAGCCTGGTCTACATAACAAGTTCCAGGCCAGCCAGGATTACATAGTTGAGACCCTGTCTCAAACAAACAAAACATTAAAAAGTAAAAATAAAAAAGAAGCAAATCATTCAAGTGGTTAAGGCAATTGTCATTTTTGATTAATTAATAGGAAAGGACACACTCATATGAATAGTCTTATAGAACCACACAAATGAGACTCTTCTGTTTGCACGCTATATTTCTGCAAATAATGAACAAAGACAAGGTCTCACTGTGTGGCCCCAGCTGGACTGGAGCTCATTCATGGTCCTTCTGCCGCAGCCTCCTAAGTGCTGAGATTGCCAGTGTGTGCCACTGTGTGCAGCTTGTCATTTAAGCCTTAAAGTGGATGATATAGTTAGTAGACTTCCTTCAAGGTATTCGTCTGAAAGCCAGATTACCAACAGCTTCCAGTTCTCGGCTTAGCTGACCATTAAGCATCATTGTTACAGGAAACAAGGCTTCCCAGAGATGAAACCACCTCTGAGTAAGGTTCAATATATAATCTGTGTCGCCTTCACCTTTTCAAGGAAACAATGAAACGTTCTTTTCCTCTTGGTTATATGACAATCCAACTAACCACATAATACAGATGAAACACTATGTTTTTACATGGAGAAAGCTGATCCATTTTTTTTTATTTTCGTGTCTTTTGGGTGCTAAATAAAAACTGACTGGCTGATTTAGCCATCTGAGAATGAACAGTAAGGAATGAGTGGGTCACCCACAGACAACAGCTCTGGAACAGTATGTCCCTTATAGTTTAATCTTTAGACCAGTGAGAAAGATATGCTGGTCTTACTGAACTGGCCATAAAAATGAACACCAACCTTCTATGTTGAAGGTTCATACTAAGCAAATAAAAGTCATTGTGTTTGTGTGTGTGTGTGTGTGTGTGTGTGTGTGTGTGTGTGTGTGTAAGAGAGGGGGAGGAGAGAGAGAGAACAACATAAAGTTGGATGGGTAGGGAGGTGGGGAGGATCTCTCAGGAGGAAGGGAGAGGAAACACGATCAAAATATATTATATGAAAAAATTAAATAGAGAAAAATCGGTAGGATTTGTGGAAGTTAGTCCATGAAAGTCAAGTGAACTGAAGATACTCTCTTTATAGGATTAAATCTCTTATAAATGTATCTTTGAGAATGTTTGCTGCCAGCAGATCAGCAGATGGTATAACTCCTTAAAGGCTTTTCCCTGTGCCTTTTTTCATCCCCCCCCCTGTAGTTGTAACTTTGTAGCTAAAAAGAAACAAACTATCCAAGTAAAGAGAAAAGCCGAAGAGGTCAGAGCTAAGAGCCTTAACTGCTTTCAGTTCGCTAGTCACTCCCTGAAGCAACGACTCTCTGCTCAAAAGGGGGTTTGTCCTTTTATAGAATTCTGTTCTGCCTTCTCATTGGTTGTAAGCCCAACTGCCTAACTGCCGCATCACTACTTGTTCGCCAGACTCTGGCTATGGCTTGTTAATAGCTCTGACCCCTAGGCAACTTTATTTATTAAAATATAACATTTTAATACAAAAGAAAATATCACCACACCCCCCCAGGCTGGGGATCAAACTGAGGGACTTGCTCTGCCACTGACCTCTATCTCCTAGACCTTGGGTTTTTGAGTCACTGTTGAGCCTTGATTGGTCTCTATTCCCATCATCCTGTGCTCCTCTGGCCTCTGAGCTGAGGCTACATGTGTGCAACTATATCCAGCCAGTATTTTCTTAAAGTTACCAGGCAAATGGGGAGGATTCTGTGTGGTGGGAAGCCATTCTGGAGAGAAGGAAGAGCACAGGCAAAGTCCAGCACAGCCCCCGTGCTCAGTTACTGAAACAGCTGCAGTTGAAGACTGGCTGGTGAGGATCCTGGATGAGTATTAGGAGATGGGTGGGAGGGACCCTTTCCCCTTGTCCAGGAGCCTGCCTTCTTTTCGGTAGAGGTGGAGAGAGTTCAGAGTGTAAGCTTCACATATGAACATATGAGTAGATAACATTGACTTTGTTCATGTTCATTGCCTTATTCCATTTCTACAGCATACAAAGCTGATATGCTTTTCAAAGGAGTGTATTTTATTTCCAATTACCCGCAGATTTGGATTACCCTGTTATGGATACATTGAGGATACATTCTCTACTAAGTTATTTTTAGTAGTAGAACTCTAGCTTGGGAAGGAAGAGATGATGTTTTGTGTATTTTCCCTTCAAGGTGCTGCCGCATGACAGCAAAGCTCGGCGGCTTTTTGTAACTAGCGGAGGACTTAAAAAGGTCCAAGAGATAAAAGCGGAGCCCGGCTCTCTCTTGCAGGAATACATCAACAGCATTAACAACTGCTACCCAGAGGAAATAGTACGGTGAGGAGATGGACTGGGAAATATTACAATGTTTTCAGTTTTCAAATGCAGTTTTTATACCGAGTGTGTAAATATGTGGACTTTGAAATTCTACACAAGGCTCTTTTACCTCATGCAAATTAAATAATTAGATTATGTTCTTATTGACACATCCAATCACTCTGGAATGTCATTTATAGCATATCTATATTGTTTTAATACATACTTTACTAAATACCCAAATGAAGAGTTCAAATTAAATTACTTTGAAATTGTGAATATCTGCTATATGGGTCTATAGATTATGACTTTCATAGTTCCCTACACATTACATTTATTAAGTTTATATCTATGTTAATGGAAATATAATAATTAGAAAAGGTATATTGAGTAACAAAAAGAAAGTTACTAACTAAACATGAAAAAATTTTATAAATAATGTTTGTAACACGCAGTAACTCAGAATAAAAGGCTATTTTTTATTGTTAGAAACAGGGTCTCACTAAATAGGCCAGGGTTGACTTGAACCCCTTCTATTTCAGCCTCCCAAGTGTTGAGATTACAGCTGTGAGTCACCATGCTCTTGAACAGGGAGTTATTACAAGATTGATACTATCTATACTTTTTGCAATTCAGAGAACTGAACCCAAGGCCTCAGGCTTGCCAGGCAAGACCACTTCTGAGCTCCACCTGCAACCCAGATAAATATTTAAAAAATGAATTTCATTTGCAGAGCAGTGAACCTAAGCCTTAGATCTTATAAACCAAAAAGAAAATTATACATTAATTGACTCTTAAATAAAAGTAAAGCTGCCAAGAAAAAACAGAGTAACTTAAACAACTGAGTCTTGACAACGTGTTTGTATCTTCTAGAAATTATTAGAAAAAACAAATTCCAGATTTAAAAACTTACAGGTTATATATAAATTATAGCTGTTATCTATGTCTTACTATTTAATAATTACTGTTTTTCTTTTTTAAACATGTAGTAACCTTGACTTTAAAAGCACAAAACTATAAAATTAAAATTTATTTTTATTCAGATAATAAACTCTAAAGTTACAAGTTTATGTTCTGATTTTATGTGTATGAGTGTAAATATACCACCTGTGTGCCTCATGCCCACAGAGGCCAGAAGAGGGAGTGAGACCGCCTAGCACTGGAGTTGTGAGCCACAATGTGCAAAATGAACCCGGGTCCTCTAAAAAAGCACCAAGTGTTCTTAACCACTGAGCCATCTCTCCAGCTCCAAGTTTATATACATTTAAGATGTTTATAAGAACTCCTGGACTAAAAAACAAATCACTTGAAAAGTATCAAAGAAGCTAATGTTATAACATGCATAACTGCTATGTATAAAATACAACAAATATTAGATGATCCACAATGCAACCCCTTCATGTGAGACTCAGGGAGCTTCAGAGAAGTGGGGGCAGAAAGGCTGTAAAAGCCAGAGGACCATGTGTCTGCTCTGAGCCAGCATCTCCTGTGTATGTATGACTGACAGGGAATATACGTGAAACCACTAAGTGAAGGGACTGTGGAAATATCACTAAAATTAATCTTTATATACGGAATGTATGTCTTTTAAGATGGATACCATGTTATGGAAATTTAAAATAACTTTCAATTCAATTTTCTGAAAAATAAAATCAAAATTAAAGAAAAATGAAAAAAATAAATGTATGCTAAAGATACCTCAAATGGAATGACCTATAAGAATCAACCAATGGTAAGGCACTTTCCTGAGTGTCTGTGTTTTACCCCTATTAGGCATATTTTTTATTGAGTACAAGGAGAAATAAAAAACCGTGACATTAGAATTTAATTTAGTGCTTTGTCAAACTAATTTTCAGCAAACTAATTTTTTCAAAAATCTTTTTTCCTCAACAAACTAAACTTTACCATTTTGAGAATTTTTTATGTGAGCTGTTTTAATATCATTTTACCATTTTGAGAATTTTTTATGTGAGCTGTTTTAATATCATTTTACCATATTGAGAATTTTATATGTGAGTACTGTTTTAATATCATTTTACCATTTTGAGAATTTTTTATGTGAGTACTGTTTTAATATCATTTTACCATTTTGAGAATTTTTTATGTGAGTACTGTTTTAATATCATTTTCACCTCCTCCAGCTCCTCCCCTGCTTCTTCCACTCCCTCTCAAATTCATGATCTCATCTTTAATCTCACACACGCACACACACACACACACACACACACACACACACACACACACACAGCCTATTGGGTACATTTAGTGCTTGCACATTTTTAGGACTGACTTCTTGGGATTGGATAACTTACTGTGTCAGGATTTGTTGAATAACAGTGAATTCAGAAGCTACAGTGGTTTCAATGGCAGCAATTTACCAGATACTTCTGCTTTCCTTAACAGCCCCAACCAAAGCAAAGTGGGCTCTTTTTCTCAGTTTAGTTACTAAATTACACACCACACAGTGAATGTATCCATTGGCTACAAATGTAAGTGCGTAGGTGACAGAGTGATCAAAAGGGTTAAGAGGTCAGGGCAGTAAATTCATAATATCTTAAAGAATTTAGAATTGTTATAAACCTCAATAAAGGCAGTACAAGGCTAGCAAGAAGTCATTGCTATTGAAGATTTTATATAAATGTCTCTTTGAGGC